>JAQGBY010002635.1:0-22098 GCA_034698785.1 Mycogona germanica | reverse complement strand
GCCGGGAATCGAACCCGGGACCGCCGAAACCACAGTCAGTCGCTAAACCAACTGGGCTACGACGAGTCGTACAACGAAATAATATCGTTATAATATCGAAATAATATCGTTATAATATCGAAATAATATCGTATATAAAAATAATACTTAAGGATTTACTTTTATATCGATAATATACAAGCATATTTGCTGGAAAACAGAACTACGTGACTAACCACAAACAATCCACCGCTGTGAGAATCAATCTCCCCTTTGGAGGCACGCTGAGTGATGAGTGAGAGCAGTGGCTGATTAGTTGACAAATCGGCACAGTCAATGTCTGTAAACAATTGCGACAAATTTCACAGGAATCTAATCAGCTCCAAATCATTCTGTTTCACAGTCGAAGAACGGAAATTATTAGAATTACGCTTAACCTCCAAATCAGCTCTTCGAATAAAAAATATATTTCCACGAACTACGACATGTCAACTTCGCCGACATTCATAACGTCCACAATTCGTGTAATTACCAAAAGATGTTTCATGTGTGGGCCGAATATGACCATATAAACTTTATTATGACCTTATAATTTCAGATTAAAAAAGTATTGCCGTCTTAATGACAATGGGAACTGGAATATTTCTTGAGTTATATATCGTACGTTGATTGCAAATGTTAAAGAAAACTCATTCTTGATTTTTAACGATAAACAAATAAAACATGCCAAAATCTCAAGTGGCAAAATTTAATAGAACTTACGGGTGATCGCCTGAATTTTTCTGACCAAAGCCACCGCTATTGGCATTGCTGTATTTAGGCGCAACACAAAGCTGGCCGGTAGAGTGGTGCTGTTGAGATTGCTTGGAGCGGCAAAAGATGGCAAGCTGGCACATAAGAGAAACAGAACATTTTCTAAATAAGTTAATCAAATCCATATGGTCCTCTCTCTCGCGTTATATCACCGCCAATGGATTCTGGCCTAAAAAGGGGAAATAAAATTCAACAAAATATTTCATACCTCTTGCCATCCGTCGTCCTGGCTATTGACATGAGCGACTGTGTCTGCAACTTATGAGGCATGGCACTCTCGATGCACACCATTACAGAATAGCCCAGCTGTTTCTCGATGACCGCTGCAAACGGAAGGGAAAAAATCACATAAACAATGAATCAACTAACTACAACCCAAACCGTAAAATATGTCGCTAGAAAATGTGTTCAGGACAATAAATCTGTATCGGTTCAAAACATCAGTATGTCGAATTATGTACAGCATTGCTTGCAAATGGCAGTAAATCCCAGGTAATAAAGCGAGAAACACACCATCAACAGACAACGGGATCAACGTTTTGGAATCCAGATCCAACAGATCATAGGGCGATATGAAATACGTCAGTTTCATCGGATGACCTGCGTTTCAAAGTGAAGGCAAAACAATTTGCGAATTAGGCTAAATATTTCGAATATATATATATATTTATTTTTTTAAATTCACAACAGGAAGATTCTGTACCCCTCTCAGTGCTTAGGCACTATGTGAGAGGCACATTTTCACCAGAGATTTGGTATATCCTCTACGTCACTTGCCTCCTCGCCTCGTCTCCAGAATTCCAACCGGAGATTTATGAACCAAATTGCCCGGATCGTTGATGGAGCTGACACAAAAGAAAATGAAATTATAGCATTTTCATGACTGACACACCTCTAGGGTGTATTAAGAGTCCCAAATCAGGAAGCCATCATCTTACCTTTGCAGTTGTGACAGCATGGTAAGGTCGGTTTCCAATGCCTGCAACGCCATATAAGCCTTGCTCTTTTGCTTTCTGTAATCGGGCACAGACATCACAAAATTTAGCAAGAATACTTCTTTTGGAACTACATTTATTTGATATTATTTTAACATTTATGATGACTCGCTGTCATAAGCAACGGTGTCGGGCTAAAAAAATTACTTACTTATCGGCATTAAGTTGATAGATGGCACTTAGTCCCTCCAAATGCCTGGTGAACTCGACAAAATCTCCTTTGCTGCATGGGGGAAAAAATGGGATCCATATATTGTAATTATATTTAAGAAAAATAATAAAGTAAATATATATATACAAGGTGAACCTGAAAGAATGGACCCCTTTTATTATTTCTAATAAGTAGGCCAAATAGTTAGCTTATTATAAAACTTGAGCAAAATTATAACTGTATCCACTTTCGAATTCCGAGACAATTTTCAAATTTCTCACTATTAAAGTATAAAAACTCGAAAATTTCGATTTCGGGGTACTGGACGTGCCTAATTACCATGAGGAGTACAGAACGGTTGACTTTTGTTGATTGATAAAAAAAATTAAAAAAATGTTGCGCCTTGACAGTGGCGCTTGTCGATTGCCGATTACCGCTGTAATACGTCACTTGGTACCGCGATTGCTTAACTCTATTGCAAAAATGCCGTTCAACTAAGCTTTAGCACCAAGGGAGCTCGCATAACATCGTACGTTACGTACGGTTACATATCCTCTTTAATAAAAATAACATTAGCGATTATGTATTTTACAATGTACCGTATTGAAATAAAAAATAAAATAAAAAGATACAAATGCGATAAAATAAATTCGACATAACAATTATGATGCCTTCGTAACGAGTTTCCAAATAAAAGATGGATTTTAGGCGAATTTGAAGAATCTTTAGCGAAAGATAAACCAAACATGTAACTTCTGAGCGACCACAATTAACAGATGGAGCATCGGTCCAATCCCTTTCCGGACCCTTTGTTCAAAAACTCGTTAAGATGACATTCGGCTTCATAATTTGTTGCTATGTCGCATTTTTATCTTAGATAAACGGCATTTTTTTAGTAGTTGAGCGAACGCGCTACACAGTTGCGAATTAAATAAGAAAATCAGCAATCGACAAGCGAAACGCGCCACCGGCAAGGCGCAATATAAGTAGTGAGAAATTTGAAATTTGAGTCTTGGAATTTGAAAGAATCTTCTGTGATCTTAATTATGCTCAAATTTCATAATAATCGGACTAATTTTGGAAGACTTATCTTATCAAAAATAATAAAAGGGGTCCATAGTTTAAGGTTCACCCTGTTTATAGATAGATTTAATACAAAGCGGATCAACCAAAAAAGCACTCTCACCTGAGGACTTCAGACAATTCGGGACAGCTCTATAAGTGTCGGACGGATTAAAATAATTAAGAATGTAATTAATAGTCACAGTTACACAACAAACTAATCGCAATCGAAATAACATTAAACGTGGAACTTACCACCGGGTCACCATGGTGGGCGATCTTGACGTCCTTAACGGTGCCGGTCGCTTCGAGCAATACCTCCACGTAGAACATGTCGGAACTGATGAAGCAATCGGTACCAGTTGGTCCGGCCGTAAATTTGAGTCTGAAACAGGCGATACAGTAAATAATTAAATATAACAGCTTTTCCAAAAAGTGGATCTAATAAATGGCAATTTAGGCAAAAAATCACATCCGACTGAACGATGAAGCATTACACAGTACTGGTGCACAGAGCAAACATTTCAAAGTACACACCCGAGCTGCCTGGATATACTTTCTAATCTTTCCACCATCGACTGCAACGATGTCACTAAAAAGTACAATAACGTTTTATTCTTAAGCAATATTGAAAATGACATTGTTAGGCAAGGATTTGTCAAAAACAAAATTCTTAAAAAATAAAATTGCGACAAAATGTTTATTTTTGGATGAGTTTCTGCAACAACGAACCTTTTATGGATTTTTGAAGGCTGTCGAGGCATTTCTGTAGTTGCACTCGTTCGTTGTTATCCAGGATAGTTCGTTTGTCCTAGGAGATAAATCTAAAACTTTACATTTTTCCAAAATGCTTTCATAAAAACAAAAAGTCGCCAAGACGATTCGATTAATCAAAGCACATCGAAAATGAACAAACTATGGTTCGCGTCGTGAATCGAACGCGGGACTCCAAAACCAGCTTACCGCCAACGCTATCCGCAACGCTTTTGCGTTTTCGGTCCATGATTTGAAATGAGCTGCCTTACTTCGCAGTCTCTCCATCAGTGCCTCCATCTGACGTTCCTTCGGAACATCTTGCATCAGAGCTGCAGAAAACTCACAAAAATCAGTACAAAAAAGCAGTGGAACTGTCTGTTCAGTGAATCAAAGGGAAAGGTTTAACACGTGCAAACTTGCAAAGAATCTCCTACTTTGAGGGGATTGCTTAAACCTAATCATTACACCCTTACTGATTTATCAGCTGTTACAACTAAGTGGATGATAGGTATCCATAAATTAATTTGCTTGTAAGCTATAAAGAGGATTACGAACACAATTCCATTCAGAAACCCACGATGACAAAATCATTTTTTCGGGCCAAACCCGAATTAAAGGAGAACAACCATAATGATGAATTTTCATTAAGAAAAATCACAAGAGCTTAATATTTAAAAAAAACGGCCACAGGCATTAGAATTTATTTACATCTGGGTGCCAAAATGCTGGTTACATTTCATTGCCTCAAAAATAATTGCGACTGTTTGTAGTGACGAAAGATACGTCTTCCATCAACCCATGCACAACATGCCAGAGGCAGCGCCATCCTTGTCACAGTAATCTAACGTATGCATCGACAAGTGGACGCGAGTAGGCGCCATTTCAGTCGCACTTTTAACGCATTAAATGACACAAAATCCATCATTGGGCGGTATCAATTTCAAGATAAGTTATTGATAAACGTCTTAAATCTACATACAAAATAATTGGAATAACTTACTTGGCGGCTTTATGCCCACATCTCCCGCAAGTCTTTCGACAGCCGCCATTTCTGGACATGTTTTTCCCCCAGTCGCAGCACTAGCAATGATGCCAGATTCTTGACACCACTCTTTTTTCTCGTTATTTTCCCTAGCCCATAGAAAAGAGGGTTAACTCAAAATGCGAAACAAAATTCTTTTTTTTTGGGCTTAAATAAGTGTAAGACAATGAAAAATACAGTAACTATCAAAAAAATACTTTTACTTTGGCATTGGGTCTCTGGAGTATATATATCAACGATTTTTCAAAAATTAAAAATGACAATCTGCTTGAAAACTAATTAAAAAAATTATCATTTTTCAAAAAAAGATTCTGATAATATATATTTTAAACAAAATGAAGTTGCTCCACCAAAAAGTAAGTTAACAAAATAAATAACAAATTACGTTGTACGACTCGTCTTAGCTCAGTGGATATTGCGACAGATTGTGGTTCGGCGATCCCGGGTTCGATTCCCAGCGCTGGCTCTCGAAAAATTCGATCCCAAGGTACTTACTGGACGTGCCCTCGCATCGCTAGTCGTTTGGGAAAAAAGCACAACACATGATCCACAATAAACGTTTCGTTCAGCATTTATTATTTCGTTTTAGCAAAAAAAAAAAAAAAAATGGGAATTAAATAATATATAGTTACAATCAATGTCTAGGTTAGGCAACATTTCCATGTCGCCCTTTGGGGGGGGGGAGGGTTTAAGATGTTAAATCACCGGTACACCCCCTTAACAAACATTCATTACAATCAATATCGCCCAGTCAAGACCTCCGACGACATCTTTCGCTCATAAAAAAATTCCAACGGATTCTGACATCCTAAAATGACATTCACAAGACTTGTCGGTTGTTGCTCTTGCCATTTATATATTTTTTTTCTATACTATTTTGACGAGAATAGACTTCCACGCACCGGCTTCGATAAGAGCACGGCCGGGGCTAGTTCACTCATCGTAGCGCCGTTCCAAAATTCGTAATTTTTGATGCAAGCGTGACAACATTGCAATTCTGTGACAATCAATTTATACGGTGCCCTCTGGGTAAGTGCCTTTTGGTAAAAAAAAATTAATTGGGTGATGACAATCGTTGATTAAATCTCAATTAGTATTATTATGAATGCAAATGCCTGCGAAAATAAATTTTTGTACAAAACGCTAAATCATCCTGGCTTGGGATTAAAAAAATATCAAAACTTAAAGGGAGGGAATTAAGAGGACACTGATGACAGAAGATTCATTTGCTGTTGAGACAATTAAATATTCGGATCCGGTAATGCATCTTACCAATTAACAGATCGGCATGACACAAAAACCGGAAACGTGCTAGTCACTGGCAAAATTCAATTTGCATATTGCAGTTTCCTTTCAACTTAGCTGGTGCCTAATGTGTCGAGAAAATTCACAATAAAAAAGAACACATTTCCTCAACACACCAAATACCTGTCCATGTTAAGAGACCGAACATTGATTTTAAACAAAAACACCCTCAACTGCAAAAATATGCTTTTTTCCACTCGACGAGGATACCGCCATCAGATACAAATCCACTCTGCAAGCAGGCAACAGTACCCCGAGGGCGCCGTCATAAACGGCGAGTCTTCTGTAGTCCAACAAACCAGACTTGCCATATTATAGCAACAGATCATCGCAAACACTACTTTGAGTAAGCAAGAGTGGATATTGATGCTAAATCATAATCTACTAAGCATTCATGTTTCGTAGATCTATTTTTTTAAACCGAAAACTGAAAACTGAATAATATTCATCGACTCGACCAATCTTATAATCGCATGGAAAATACACCGTTTGCAGTAGAGGAGGCGTGGTCCAATGTGGAACATACCTTCATTGTGGAAGGAGGGAGGGCTGGGGAGAACAGAACGAGGATGAGGCAGGGCAGAATGACGGGGAGTAGGAAGAGGAGTGGGTCTCCATTATTTTATTGCTCCAGCCTCTGTTCCCAACACCACCACTTGACTCAGAAGACCAGTGATTGTGGATGCACAAAACGATTTTCCACACAGCCCCACGAGTTCCTGGAAGCCAAGTCGCGGTTGGAACTTGCGATCTCCGGAATATATATTTATAACTATGTATATGATGGCTCGATCGATCACTGGGTGGGGGATATCTTCTCAACGGGGCTTGCGACTGACTTGAGTGTCAAGTGATTACCAGATGAAGTAAAGATCGCCGTCAACGAATACTAACGGTGTAACTTGAGAGAAGCTGGAAATCTTGAGTATCCGCTTTTTGAGAACGAGCTAAATGGGGGATGGTCGGTCGGCCTGCTCCAGGGAGCAACGCGTCGGTCGGTCGTCTAGGCCTGTGCCTGGGCTGCTGTCGTCATCGGAGGAGGCGCGCAGCTTGTGCTCTGACTCGAACTGTCCTGTTGTTGCAGCTGTTGATCCTTGTAATGCTTTTCCACCTGCGTGACAAAAGAGTAGAAGCGGTTAGCTTCTTCTGTTGACACAATGTAAATTTAAGACAAAGTCATAATATATTTAATAAAGTTATCCTCAAAATCATTTAAAAGAATGTTTCTGAAAGAAACTCATAGGGGGTTCAAAAATATTTGAATTAATTGTGTAAATCTTAAAAATAAATAAATTTGTGTTGGCCGCTCGAAACCTTAAAAGGACAATTAACGTACTATTTTACGAATGTGAGTAACATCCTGATCGTCGCTTTTTGTTCCTTTGCAGTTTTCTGGTCGGTAGGGAGGGCTGATTGTGACTTGATTGAGCACCACGATATTCTCTCCTTGCCATGTGACGTCCTCGTGCCTGTAAAAATATGAGAAAGACAACAGTTGACAATAAACATGAATATCAAAGTGATCTCTGCCGCTAAAACACAACATACACCATTTATTTTTCAATGATCTCACAGAAGTTTCGATTTTGTAATTTTGCGCGGCTATATACCAAGAAACATTTTAAAAAATCAGCTTACGTTTTGCACAGGCAGAGAAAGAGTCGTTGCCCTTCGGGGCTGACGTTAGCTGCCATGTCGTTGGTCATTCTCATTTTTTTGCTCTTGTTGAGGTCAACTCGGGTGTTCAGCTAAAAACAGACAGCAAACAATGAGGACATACAAAATTAAAACACATTTACCATAGCGTTTCCATAATTTGAAAGTGCATTTGGAAGAAAAAAGTGCATCCATAATTTTACTTTATGATAAACAAATATTTCAATCCTTCCATTTGACTTGGTGTACATAGAATATGACCTTCGACAATAACGGCACCCTATTATAAAATGTTTCTGATAAGGTATGCACACGCAGTTTGTTTTCGCTGACACAAGACCCAACTGTCATATTTTATTTTTGCTTACTCGTTGTAAATTGACACTTTGCATCAGTGGCGGAGTGGATGTGGCGTCTTGCTTGATGGTAACATCGCTCACATAATTTAAATTGACCATGTGAACGTCACAGAGACTGGATTTGCCGTTGGTGGCTCGGCATTCTAAGAGGCATCACATTAAGGATAACTAAGTGTACTGCATATTGGACTACAGCTGCAATTGAAGTCACTAACAATTTCAACTTGTTTGGCGCAGTACAGTGTGCAGCTAGCTGAAGGAATATTTCAAAAATGGTCGAGCATAATACATACCAAGGTACAGAAGACATAAAAACATTTTGGAATGTGCTTTTCATATAAAAGCATTGGTAGTGAGCTTTCAATATTTGTTTTCGTACGCGAGCTATAGATGACGACTTCTGTCAAAGTGTCACAGTGAGATGCACATGTACAGTACTGACGTATTGGTTATCTAAATGAATAAAACACGTAATTCTTAAAAATCTACCATTGTTACACAACCAAAGAGAAGGATGTCTGTATGTTCCACTTGATATATAACTAGACAAACAGGTAAATCAAACCCAGCAAAAAATCCAAAAGGTTGCATGTGGCCTAGGTCTAGAGGTTGAAATTTGAAAAAGTAGGCGTACTATATAGCAAAGGACTAAAACAAAACACTTATCGGTCTAGCAATTAAAGGTGGCGAAAATGAGTGGGCGCATATTCTTAATTAGTTCTTGTTTAGGTAGGCTCCTAACGAAGATTGATAGGGGCAATAGCACCAATTTCACCCTCCCCTCCCTTAACGACCACCGCCTCCCCATACCCTGCCCGCCTTAATTCCGTTTGGATAACAATTATTGGTCAACCCAAATAATGCGTGATTGTCAAGCACCCACCAACTGGTTTGACATTAACCGAACCTAGACTATAATTTTGACCTAAACCCCCAAACGTTAGCAAAATAATCACCCCTTAAATATGGGCTTCAAAACATTGATTTGGTTAAAGTATACACACGACATCAAAGTACGATCACCGTAGAGCGCGTCTAAATATTGTGCCGAACCAGATAAAAGCTGCGAAGTTTGTTAAAGGGGGATGTTAAAATGTTTACGCGCCCCAGTTCGTTGGCAATTGAATTAGCACGTGTCAACCAAGAGTATCTAGTGTACGTTCACCCAGAGCCGCCATGTAGGCCTAGCGAAACCGGCGATTTGTCGGGTTCTTTGTTTACAATTTGAGTAAAACTCGGACGGTTTCAGAAAAAGGATACTCAACACCAGCATCTTGGTCTGTGGATCGAAGGCCAGCACATCGCCCTCCAGCTTTTTCTTGTGCATCGTCTCGCACACGACGAGACTGCCGATAGAGAAATACTCGCTGCATTCCGCCATGATGGCTTTCATCTTCATGCGTGCACCAACGAGTTCATCGCATAGGTGGCGCAAGTGTTGCTGGCGCCCCCAACGGGATTACCGCGCCAAATATTGAAATAGCATTGCATTCTCATTTACCGCCAGGGGACGCTGTATCTCCACTTTCTACGAGCCACTCTCATCGCTGTGCTCTCGACCTTTGCCAAAAAATACATATAAACTCGTAATACATTTTTGCGGTCGTTTTAAGATTCTTGAAATTCCTGAGCATCTCAAAATGTTGGTTCAAACAAAAAGTCAACTAATGTATTCGGAACCCGCGTAATTTAAATCTGATCTCACTGAATTACATAACACACACGCATACACATAAAAAGTGGTCTTTTGTCTGAAACTTTATTTAGCCAATGAATACTCAAAAAATGCATTAAACGCAGGCAACAATCAATGAAATTTAAAAGGAATGTATTTTATTTGACATCTTTGTCAAATTATTTCAAACGTGAATTCACACTGGCTGAATGTTTTTGTTAAGCAACAATCCAGGATGGTGTACTTAAAAATTCAGATATTTGCAACACTGCAACTTAAAACGATCGTAATAGCCAGTAACAATATATTTGTGACAAAAGTCTTACATCAATCATCACGAATTATAACTTCAAAGCTTTGGTCAGAGCATCAAGACGCTGACGAAATTCTTCCTTCTCCAAATGCATAGTAGTTTTCTTGGCGATACTTCCTTCAATAAGTTTGGTAAACTTCATTGTTGACGCTTCTTCGAGCTCTAAGCTGTCGCTATAATTAGTACCAATACAAAAAGTATTACAAATCACGGCAACAAATGATATCGCAATCAATATTTACAACTAATCAATCAATACACCGAAAAACAAAAATGTTATCGTTGCCCATTTGCGAACCTGAATTGCTTTCCAAACAGCAACAAACTGCCTTTGACGTCTTCAGCGAGATCTATCAAACAGAAATAAGGCGGTTAAAATGTTAACCTCAAAAATGAGGTTTGCGTTTAAGTAATCATAATCGCTTCGGCAAATCAAAACATGATGAAGAATAAATTGCAAGACGCAGCTAACACCAATTCAGATAAAATTAACTAACGTGAACATGACACTACTCAGCACTCAACGAAAATTGTTGGATACATTTAATGACGAACCTAATTTACAAGACAAATATAAGAAAACCGCTAATTAATTTTGAAAGTTTAATAAAGTATTGGAATTCAAAACCAATCAATATAAAAACATCTCAGAAGATCTGCAGTGGATCTAAGAAATGAAAGTAGGCCTAATACTCAATATAATATTCCATAAATGTATGTAACTTACTATCAAAAAGTAGATTCATAGCGTCGACTCCTTCACCACCTGCACTCGTCGTCTGGCTGCTTGATCCAGACATAAAATACGAATTGTTTTTAACAACAAGAAATGCCAATGAACGCGAAAATTACGTTTTTAAAAAAACCCGGCAAAGGGGTTGCCGAATGATGGAGAATAAAGATGCATAACAAAAGGTTATTCAGTACGCCAAATACAACGCGCACTCGCTGCTAGTTTGATGCCACGTGACGTAATATTTCTACCGTAGATTGCAACGGCGCTTTATTCCGTTGATCAAGCCCACGTTACGTCATGCGCAAACATTAACCTATATTACTATACCATTCTAGTCTAAGGACGGACAAGGTCGCGACATTGAATCGGTTTCGCAGTCATATCATTTTGACTGACACCTCAAAGAATCCAAGATGCAGCTAAACAAGCTTAGTCTGGAAAATGTTGACGTGAAAGACAAGAGGGTGATTATGAGGTAAATTTGTCGACATCCTGTTTTTTCCCGCGATCGCTTTAAATACATTTTGTTATACTCAAATCTTATTTGATGGTGTGGCTGCATTGACCACCTTTTCGCTATCTGCGCACCTAGCGTCAGACTATCGAAAACACATTTTCTATGGAAATCTGAACTAAATCTACAACATTCGTTAGGCGGGCTGCAGTGAATTGTGCCTAAGAGAGCTGCTTCTAGTCACCTACCGGTTCTCTCCGGCTATGCAGTTTGGGCTATAAAAAATATATAAAAATTGAGGCATCTCCGTTTTGTTATTTCCTGGGGGAAACTGTATCTTCAAAAATTATATTATAGAATCTGTTTGAATCTAGCGAACAGGTCAGGCGCGCTGATAAAATGACTGGCGTCTCCTTTACTATAACCTGTCTTTTGCGGACTAACAACGTCAGTTGATTCTCGCAGTAATTGCAAGAGTCGAGTTCAGTATCGACGAGACAATGTGTTATTGTCATTGCATTAATTTGGACTAATCCAGATGCGAGATGCCATCTGTACGTTTCTCGAAATATAGTATCTGAATGCGGAACGCGATTAAGCAAAAGACGTGTGACATGGATACTGGGATATACCGTACTTGTAATATTGACGTACTGGGATACTACTTGTGGCAGCAAAGGGATTGAGTAGTCATCACCAAATCTCAATTTCCCGGGCCTGTAGGGTTTTATTTAAAACCATACAGGGCCTGGGAAATTGCGATTCGACAAAGCCACTGTGCCAAAAATTTGGCTATTTTCCAAAACCACTGAGGCAAAACAATACCGAGACCTGATAGAAGCAAGATTATTCTGTGGTGGACTGGTTTAGTTCAGTTTTAAACTAATGGGGAGGCGATTTAATCCTTAATCCATTCACAAAACAGCAAATTTTGTCCTGTATTCTGGTTGTTTTTGCACGCACAGAAAATTGTCGTCTTATTCAATGATTTAAAAACCTGTTCTTTGATCAGTAGACAACTTCAGTATACAGCTTTCCATGCATACCAAATTAACAAAAGGATAAATTTATCTTTACACGTAACGTAAGAATACAGTTGAATCAGTATTCCTTGTAAAATATTACTCTTGATTTTGTAGAGTGGACTTCAATGTACCACAAAAGGACGGAAAAATCACCAACGACCAACGGTACATTGCCTTTTTCACCATATATGTATCTCCTTACGGTTTCTTTTGGTTAAGTCACGATTTGTTGATTTGTCAGATATTCAATCAATTAATAAAACTTAAATAAATCTTCATCTGAACTTTAATTAATAGGATTGTGGCTGCTTTAGACAGCATTAAGTACGCTTTGGAGAAAGGCGCAAAGTCTGTGGTTTTGATGAGCCATCTTGGGCGTCCCGATGGTCGTGTGCAAGAAAAATACACTCTGAAGCCAGTTGCCGAAGCATTAAAGAAGCTGCTAAATAGGTTTATAAAGATACTACGATATCAAATTGTCAAGAAAAACTACATGATTGTGCTTAGAATTATAATAATTAAAAAACAAACCTTTGTTGTATCGCAGAGATATAATTTTTCTTAACGACTGTGTTGGTCCTGCCGTCGAAGAAGCTTGCGCCAACCCTGCTCCATCTTCAGTCATTCTCTTGGAGAATCTACGATTCCACTTAGAAGAGGAAGGAAAAGGAGTGGATGCCGCGGGAGCAAAGGTGAAAAAGTGAACGGAATTTTTTGAAAACTAATTCAATAACGTAAGTTAGATCAAATAGGAATAATTTGTTCTAATTAATCTAAGAAAAATCGTTTTTTGTCAATAAATATGTGCAGGTTAAAGCGGATGCAGACAGTGTAAAAAAATTTAGAGCCTCTCTCACTAAACTCGGCGATATTTATGTGAATGATGCGTTTGGAACCGCCCATCGTGCCCACAGGTAACCTTGTAGAAATTATTTTTCTTATTTACAGGAACCTTTTCTTGTTTCTGTAGCTGGCGTTTGTTGAAGTAGGCGCCTTCATGTTCTACGCAAGCACTAATAAAGCGTTTTTGTTGATAATAGTTCAATGGTCGGTGTGGAATTGCCCCAACGTTGCGCCGGCTTTCTCATGAACAAGGAGTTGAAATATTTTGCTCTGGCTCTGGATAAACCAGTTCGCCCGTTCCTGGCCATTTTGGGAGGGTGAGTAGTTCTGCAGTTATAACGCATTGTTACTGAAGGAAATTGTGAGTGGCCCTAGTCGGCGGGATTTCTATTGGGAAAATGGCCTGAAATTTTGTGGGATGTAGATATGTAAATATAGTGGATTGAAAAAAATGGTTTTCGGCCTTTGTAATAATCTAGTGCCAAAGTAAAGGACAAGATTCAGCTCATCAAGAACATGTTAGACAAAGTCAACGTGATGATTGTTGCTGGTGGAATGGCCTTCACCTTCCTCAAGAAGCTAAATGACATGAAGGCAAATACGAATTCTTACGTTAATGCCCAATTACATCTTATCACTGCATCACTAGTTACCCTAATTATTCTTGCATATCTTCTGTTTAGCTTGAATAATAGCAATGACAAATATTAGTGATATGAAAAGTGGGAGGCAGTAGTACGCTTACCACTTTTTCATTGAGACCACCCAAATCATCTTCGTGTTAATTTGCTAGATTGGAGGTTCACTTTATGATGAAGAGGGTGCCGAAATCGTAAAAGAATTGATGGAAAAGGCCAAGGAGAAAAACGTCACCATTCACCTGCCCGTCGATTTTATCACTGGCGACAAATTCGACGAAAAAGCTGCCGTTGGAACAGCCGACGTGGATGGCGGAATTCCTGACAACTGGATGGTGAGAATGAAATGCTCGCGGCCACCTCGAAAGTATTTTTATCAACTTGGTCATGAAATTTTGTCTGCATCACATAATCCAGACTGTGGTTTGACAGACAACTCTTTTGATATTTTCAACTTCCGGTTTCCATCTCCACTCACTAACCATTGACTTTAACGTAACTCAGTTATTTTGGGATAACTTGGTTGTTCTGTTGACTTTTATAGGGGCTCGATGTTGGACCCAAGTCGCAAGAACTATTCAAAAGCGTTGTGTCTGAGGCCAAAACGATTGTTTGGAACGGGTAATTATCAATTAATATTCTACACTGTAAAAATTTCTGGCAATTTCATTTTGTTAAAGTGCTAAATAAATTGTGCTTTCTAGACCTCCCGGGGTGTTCGAATGGGCTAACTTTTCTACAGGCACCAAATCTTTGATGGATGCGGTAGTAGAAGCCACCAAAAATGGAGCAACCACTATCATTGGTAAGTCTAAAAGAAATCTGTCTCAATTAGTAGTCTGCCATTCCATAACAGAGCTACTGAAAGTTTGTGAACAGTTTCAGACTCATTTGCGCAATTGTTAGGTTGTCGACAACTAGACAATTTTTGAAACTGTATTTGACAAATGTGTTTGTTTGTTACACAGGTGGTGGAGACACTGCTACTTGCTGTGCCAAATGGAATACAGAGGACAAAGTGAGTCATGTCAGTACTGGAGGTGGTGCGAGCTTGGAGCTACTGGAGGGTATGTGACAGTTAACGTCATTCTTTATCTTAACAACCTTCCCGTAAATTAACCAGGTTAACAGTGTTAAAAAGCAATCTGGAGTACCCAGTATTCTTCAGCACTTTATGGTGTAGATTGTAAAAATAAAAATGACATCTCATTCTGTTATTTTAGGAAAACCACTTCCCGGCGTAGTGGCACTCACAGATGCTTAAACACGGGAACAAAGATGGCCAGCTAGACAAGTTATAAATTAAATTGTCGTATTTGAGTCTTCAATTAGATTCCTCTTGTGTACCATCTACTAAAATAAATGAATATATATCGTGAACATATTTGTGAACTTCACTGCCATGTTTAGTCGTCAATAAAAATACGTATTTGGGAACTTCAAATTACGTTGTAATAAATATTAAATATTTATTCCAAAATTGAGAACCCAGGCATGCAGAGTAAGTGTCTTCACTCAATGAGGTACGCCATCTGCAAGCCGACTCCCACAACTGATCCATTTCCAGTTAGGCAGACTGTCCCCTCTTTTGGAGACACTTGAAACACTGCATCGTCTGGGATCAAAATTTTACCGTGTTTCGGTTGATCGAAGGCTGGCATTTTTCTCGGGCCAAGAACAGGATCGTCATAGCGCATCAAACATACACGCTTGGGATCTAGATGGGGGAAAGAGAAATTTTGATTAACTTTCATTAAACTATAGATTTTAAAATCTACCAAATTAAAATCCATTAAATTCCAATTATATTTTATTACCTTTGAAGCCCTTCTCCATTTTACACATTCTAGCGGCGATTTTTGCTCGCGTATCGCCTTCATAAATCGGAACATTCATTTGAAAATGTCCATTGGAAGGCTGCGGGTTGATAAACGTAATCTCGACAAAAGGCTGAAGAAAAAATTGAAACAGAATTGAGATAATGAGGATTGACATTTTTTTATCCCACTGCGCCATTGCTAGGTCTCAGTTTTAGTATTACTTCGCATCTGTATGTGATATAAGGGTGACCGGGGCAGCAGTCCCCTTTGATCCTTTCTTCTGCATCGGGGCTGGATGAGAGCTTGAATTCCAGTCCTTCCAGCTACAAAATTATATAACAATGTTTAGCGACTATTTGTGTCAAGGTTGTGATCGATTCGAATATAAAGAGGTAACCGATAAATTTTTAACGTACCTCCAGTGTGTTGCAAAGGTAAACGATATTTTGCTGGAGGATTTGTTCTTCGTCGAATTCGGTTGTTTGATCCAAAGCTGCGAGCCCAATTTTTTCGACTTTCTCCTAAAGAGTCAAAATCGTTTAGGAAATTATCATAAATATGGCGATGTCAATGGACGCGGACCCAACGCACAAGGGCTTTTAAAAATAAATATCCAACTAGAATGTTGAGGAAAGGGCGCCTACCTTTAACACCTGAACGAATGGCATCACTTTCTTCATGTACTTCTTGAGTTCGTTCCGTTTCTGCAGTTCAGATGAAATCAATTTGTTGTCCAATTGACCCGCATTTTTCTGTAGATTGGATTAAATTACGTGTGAATACAAGGCACCAGGTTAACGCCCCTGGTATTCATATTAATTGGAAATGCAGTATGTCTGACGGCACTCTCCATTTAGCAAAAATTATGTAAAACGTACAATGCGACGGCATCGCTACCCATGTGGATTTACAACTAGTATATCACAATTAAAAATTACATAAAATAAACAATGAACGAAAATTACTTTGTGCGATGTCTTGAATAAACTAGTGGCCGGTTTTCGTCTTCAATGATAAGACATGCATTTGACGTCAACACAAGTGCGTGGCAAAACTAACCTGGTGAATGTCAAGCATCGTTGAGAGGACAATCGACTGCCAAGGAGGATACGCTTTCGCTATCCAGATGGTACCATGGCTCGGTTTGGCAGGAGCAACCGGCTGTGCTGCACCTTTCTGTATTGTAAAAATAAATATTAATTTCCATCTATGTGCTTATAATGTTCACGGTTCCTGTTAAAAATGCAACCTGTCACTACTAACCTTGCCTTTACCAGCAGACATGTAGCTTTTAAGTCGCAGACGGAACTCCCGTACAGAGTCCATTAGGTAATCTGAAGATTTCAGTAAGATAAGGTTGAGCTCTTCAAACGTGGGCCAAGTAGCCTTCATGATACTCGACGGCTAAAATAAAAACGACCACAGTATGATCAAAAACAAGCAAATTTCATAAAACTCTTCACAACTAAATTAACATGTTCTTTGAATCTCTAATGACCAAATGACGCTGAGCTTTGATTTCGACTCGCCAAATAAATTTAAATTAAAAAAAATGAATACATGATAATTGTAACCTCAATGTTCTTTCTTAGTTTCAATTACTATTTTCTCTATATCTTGACTTAATTTATTGAACATAAACCTTCCAAAAAAAGATTTCCAAATACCAACCTTTTTCAGAAGAGACCAAATGTGCTCGCAAATATGAGGACATATCGGCGCCAGAATTAGAACCTGCGTCTCAATGAAGTAGAAAACCAAATCCTTGTGCAATCCCTCTACGGTGACTTCACGATACTTGTCCTTCACGGCCTACAAAACAGTTACGAACAATTTATTGCCAACCAGGTTTCAGACAAGTAATAATTTTGGAAAACGCAATGAAAAATTATGAATTAGGACTCGCACCTGAAATTCAAAGAACCCGGTTCTTAGAGCTTCTTTGAACATCATCTTTTCGTAATGTTCATCGGTTTCGCGGATTTTCTGATGCATCTCACTAAAATGGAGACAAATAAAATATATTTACTTTAGGATAGACCAAACAAATTCAATTTAATCTGTGTTCATATAAGCGTATTCGAGCTAAAATTGATTTGTAGATAGATAAGCCGTAGACAGGAAGTCATTAGTCACTAAAAAAGTCAATTACTAAATTATATTAGTGAATGAATGCTTCTTCAATCCAATGAGCCATATCCATCAAATTCATATTTTAAGATAATTCCACCGCTCACTTCAAGAACACGCTATCGGTGAAGCTGTTGTATTGACCGGTCCTCAGGTGTTCAGCGGTGGCGATCATCTCCTTGACCCACTCCAGGAAGGCGTAGAGTCTCAAAATACCGGCATCGGCCACGCTCTCCACAAAATTGGCATCCTCGACGGTGTCGCCAGAGTCGGCCAACGTGAAGCGAGTGCCGTCCGCAGAGAACTTGTCCACTGCCTCATACACGGTTAAGAAGTTTCCAGTAGATTTGGACATCTGAAAAATGAGCGAAGACAAAATTGAGACAATCGACTTCATGAAATGGTAAATTTGTAAGTCTGTTTGCAATACAATAAGCTAAACAAACAAAAACCTTATAACTTGTCATGTTATTGGACCCATCTAATTAATTTGCTATTTGTTAAACTGCAGACGATTGTGTGTTCCATAAATGAAACGGGTTACGCGGTCACATCACAACGAGAATCTATATATCATGAATTAATTTAACTATTACCTTTTCCGAGTTCAACAGAAGATGACCGTTGGCCCGCACAGATCTGGGCCACTTGCTGTTATCGTAAGGCCACATTGCACAATGACAGTAGATGTAATAGGTCAGGTGGTTGGGAACCAAATCTTTCCCGGACGCTCTTAAGTCAACCGGGTACCTTTAGAGAGAAATTGGCTTCAGCTTCAGATTAACTTAAATAACAGAGTAGGAAATTTTAAATAGACCTTGTAAACGGAGGTGCGATAAGTCATACTCAAAACTCACCAGTACTCGAATTCTCTCCGCAGCTTGTCCAACGACGCTTTTGGTATATCAGTTTTGGGATATTGAGCCTCTTTGAAAAATATGTAGTCCCAAACCTCCGGCGAAAGTTGCTCGGGCCTAAACATATACAATTTGAAAATTGAAATTTGAAAATACAGTATTGGTTAGGATATATAATCTACAACCCAGTAAACGATTTGCAAAAACTTTCGACAAAACGCAATGCCACATACCGTAACAAAGAAAAATTTCCAGAGTCCAAGTCCGTATTCTTAAATTAAAGCGACGCTCAAATTTTAAACAGTGGAATAGCGGACTTACTTAATCTTCAACGGAGAGGATCCACTGCCATCGACCGTTCCGCCGTGAAGCAAGTGACAGATTGTGTAATAGGACATGTAGATTGTCGAATCTGACAGGGATTCGATGAGCCACTGCTCATCCCAAGGCATTTTTGTGCCTGCAAAAAGGACAATGAAAAGAGCCAAATGTCACCGGAGCTCTATTTTTTCAAAGCTTGGCAAAATCCAGGTAAAAACTAGACCACGTCAAAGTTTCATGCGACAACGAAGAGAGCTCACCCAAACCGTACGACCGTGAACAAGCGTGCTCGTGCAACCACTCGAGGGTGGCTTGAAAATTTTTCCTAGTCTCGTCAGAGTAAGTCTCCATCTGTTTCAGGGATTCTCGGGCCTGAATTTTCCAAGATTCTTCACCATAATCTAAAAACCTACGAAGAAAAAAAGGGTTATAAATACATGGGTGGAATGGAGGGTAGGTTTCGTTCACCAATAATACATCAAACTGGTTTTTTTTTTGGGAAATCACGGCTCACTAAACTGCCATGTTTACCATTGGTCACAGAGAGCCACCACACATTCGTCGTTCGACCTGGACATAATCAGTTTTTCCGGCTCCATGTAGATGACAGCACTTTTCTGAAATAATAATTACAAGTGTAAGCCAATCGAAATTTAAGTGCAGTACCACTACTGAAAGGGGCATTATCTGTAACTTACTTCATCAACCAGCTTTTTCTGAACTGTCTTCTTGATGTCTTGAACCTTTTTACCCTTGTATTCACCGACAAGCATAACCTATCCATTATAAGAGCAGAATCGTCAAGACTGCTGATTATACAGCATCATGATAGCAAATATACAGAACTGACAAACTTTCAAATGAAAAAATCGACACATACAAAACATGACTAGATGGGAACGTTTCGTGAAAACTTGAAATCACATGACGTGAAATGAACGAATGAAACATTATAAAACTTACCCCTTCGTAGAATCCCTTGAGATAAACCTTTTCTTTGGCTTCGGCCAATTTATCCTTGTCATTCTGACTCTGAATTTTCAGTTGGTCGCACACTGTCACAGCACTGAGGCTTCCGAATTCGGGAACATCGATGATCGGTACCTTAAAAGAAACGATACATTTTCAGCCGAATCAACGGCAGCCGAGATCACGATCGGGTCAGGTCATTCTAGCGGTTGGCGGGGATTGTGGCGTGTGTTGCACGGACCCGGCGGAGGGTTTTGCTCAATTCAGCTACGGTGCAAAGCACGACAAATCCTTTCGTTCAAATAAAATGGATTCAACTACGACTAACATAACGCGCCTTTCAAATCAAAAACATTAAATCAGAACACCTACTGGCTCAAACGGGAGGACCATCTCGTCCTTAATGCCGTACTTCTCACGAAACGGTTGCTTCTTTTTCAAATCGCGCAAAGCAGCAAAATCGTCTGGGGCGTCGGACGGAACGCTGGTCACCACTCCGGTCCCCTTGTTCTCTTTGATGGTGAGCATCGGTAGCGCAAAGATCACCTTGTACGATGTGAGAGGCGCCGAGAGCGGTAGGCCGATCAAATCCTATTGAATCAAGACGCGCACCAATTAGTTGAGTTGGTTGGAATAAGTGTCGGATAAGTTCGAGCGGCTCGCCACGACATATGGGTTGGTGCCGGACCATATTGACCTACCTGACCAGTAAGCTCCAAGAGAATTTCCACTTTGCCGTTTTCCTTGAAGAAGCCCTGATAACTCATGTTGCGGGCAGCACGCCGTGTGCACACGAACACACTAGAGTCGGCCAACTGGACGGCAACGTAAGGCAGCTCCGGATGCACCCAACAGTTTGTCTGCCCATACATCGTTTCGCAGCGCAGCGTTGCCGCAACCAAGAACACTGAGCGACCCTTCAGAGCACTGTACAGATTAACACGACACACAGTCGAGAATATAAAAAAGATAAAAAGTACAATAAAATATTAACGAAATCTCAATAATGTGTGACAATTACTTGATAATTATGCACTGACTATTTCAAAATTTGTCATACTATGTTTTTAAAAATCGTAAATTAAAAAAATTATACCTCAGTTTCTTCGGAAACGGTTCAATGGCTTTCATCTTTATCAACGTGTACTCTTGCGGCCCAACACCCTAAAACGTCAAAGAGGAAAACAAGCCAACCTGTTAGGTTCAGGACAAGGGATGATAGTGTTGAACGTGATAAACACAATCCGGTCTGTAACATGAAGCGATACCGATAACTCACCTCCCCACTGCTACGATCATGGTCCATGCATGGCTGGTTATCTTTTGGCGAAAAAACGGTGTACCTCTTGCCAAATTTCACCTTATTTCGTTCCTTAAATCGAATGAATTGCCACCTCACAAAGGAATCGTAGTAAGGATTTGCGTCGGTGGTAATAAATGTTCTTCTCCAATCAACCTGAATGCGGACAATTCAACATAAACATATATTAATTTGAACAAATTGCCAAGTTTTTACAGATGCGAATAAAACACAACAGAAACAATTAGGAATCACACGCAAACATAAAAAATTATTTAGATTGAATGAAAAAAATATGCGGTTCTCGTATAGTGCTGCAGCACCAAGAGGGATACAGTGAAGAAAACTAAAACTAAACTAAAAATGCATGAATATGTTTGTCGGCAAGACTCACCTTCGCTCCAATCGAGGTCAAATCTTCTCGGGCAAGGGGAGGGAAATACTTTAGCCAATAATTGGCATCGGCGAACTTCTTGATCTCCTCGTTCTCCAAGCCAAGCGACTGCATGATCTGCCATTGGTATGTCGCCGTTCCAGTTTTTGCAATAGCTTTGCTCTAAGTTTAAAAAGTTGAAATACTGGAATAAATACTCAAGATCCAAAGAACACCTTTTCAAAACGATGAAAGTTGTTAGGGACAACAATTAGATTCCGAAATAGGCGCAGATCAGAGATAAAAGAGAAGCTGAAACATTAGTGCAAACTAACTCACTTTCTTTCCCTTGGCCTTGTCTTTGAAGATATTCGTTTCGCTGAAACCTTCTTCAACCTTGGTTTCCAGTTCTGAATCATCGGGAAAATTAGGCGGATAACCGAAATCTTCCATCTCCCGTTTCAATTTGTCGGCACACGCCTTGATCGGCATTCCCGTGCAATGCAAGCCAAACGGGAAAAGACAA
>JAQGBY010002634.1:0-22105 GCA_034698785.1 Mycogona germanica | reverse complement strand
TCGAGAGCCCGCGCCGGGAATCGAACCCGGGACCGCCGAAACCACAGTCGGTCACTAAACCAACTGGGCCACGACGAATTCTCTTCCTTCGATGAAAAAACTACTAACATTTTCGGCATGTAGCGTCACTGTGATAGCCGGTACAATGTCGAATGAGAATTGAGAGAAATTTTGACGCGCAATTCGATGGGCGCCTCAAGTAACGAAGAGACTGCAAGGAACTCACCCGTTTGCGCATCCAGGGAAGCCACGGTGGTCGGAAGGGTCTTGACGATGCGCGAGCCGCCACCTATCGGCGTGGTGGTGCCGCCGACCGAGTTGCCGGTGGTGACGGGAATGGCGGAGTTCTCCTTCGTGACTGTCGGATCCAGAGTGTTCTGCCGCTTGTAGCCGACCGACGCCGGGCCGTGGCTACCACCGCTGGTCGGACCCGGGGCGCCCGAACCTGTACCCTGGTTGACTGTTGGCGACAAGGAGCATTGAATCAGTGGTCGTTCCAACGCACCAAGGCTGTGATGGCAATTGGCGCGGGCCCCTCTCACGCTTAAATTGGGAACTCACATAAACAACTGTTCGCTAATATGAACTATTGGTCAGTGGCAGATTGATCAGGGTCTTCAACACGTTGCCGTGTACAAGGACCTCTGTAGTAATCGAGTCACTAAGGTTAGTTTGAAAGGTAGCAGATTGGTCGAAACCAGTCTGGATGAAATTTATAATAAAATATTTATTCAACCTAGAACCTCCGCCATTGTTCTGAAACTCAGGGGCTAGTTAAAAATATAGTTCACTAGTTGCGGATTATGATCTGTGCAGTTAGTAGACCGTGCGGCGATGCGAAGGGCAATACGAAAACTGTTACGACTGTGACTGACAGGTCCTAAAATACGATACCACAACTTGAACAATTCAGATTAAGGTGAAACCCATAAAAGGGCACGAATCTGCTAAGTCTGCCAACCTTCGATATGTGTACGCATAAGCTCACTGCCAAACACTAAAAATTTTATTAAGACATATTGATAGCTGTAGAACCATTCTTATGAAAATTTCTATTTACTTGGGTTCTCCAATTTGGTCACCCCTCGAATGGATAATTTTTTTGCGACGGTGTGAATTTTGAAAGAGGGTAACTGCGATTGAATGGAAACCGCGTGGAAAACTTATGTTAACAACAGAATCAGAATTCGATCAAATTTGATGACCATGTGTGAACGAAATTATTTTTCGCGTATCAGCAGCGTTAATAATTAAATAGTGATGTAAAGGTACCTTTTTTCTTCCTATCAGTACACTACATGATTTTCTGTACCCCTCTTGGTGCTTAAGCACTATGCGAGTGGCACATTTTCCCCAGTACCTCAGGACCGAAATATTAGAGAGCCCGCGCCGGAAATCGAACCCGGGACCCCGAGCCAGTCAGTCGCAATACCGACTGGGCTACGACGAGCCGAACAACCAAATGCTTTAAACCTCAATGCTTTTACTAACAGGTATGCAACTACGCTGCTCCCATTCACTCACACTTCCAATTTCGAAGATACAGACGGTCGCAACAATAGCAACAGTGATGCATAGCGTGCACGAGCCATAAAAAATGAAGCAACAGAAACAGACGTAAGAAAGAAATAGGAAACAAGACGGAGAGGCAAAACCGAGAACGAGATCCCGACCGCGAACCCGCCGAGGCACGGGATAGGAGATAGAGCAATAGAGAATGAGAGAGAAGACACCACCGCCAAGTTCCCAAAGTGACCCATACTTTCCCCACCGGCACTGAATCTCCGTTGCTTGGTGCTGGTGGCCGACACGCTGCGCTGCACCTTGTGGGACGGCGAGTGGGTGTTGGCGTTTTGATCGTTGTTGGGCCGGAACTGCCGCAACGATAGGCTGCTGCCGGATCGCGAGTCGCTGCTCTCCAGCTAGAGGGCGAGAAAGAGAATGAGGGAGGGGCGGGGGGAAAAGGTGATACATTAGAACGAATCGAAAAGCAGAAGGTCGAGAGTTGGCAACGGTGAGCGGCGTCGGGGATGAAAAGTCATCGAAATTTCGACAGTTCAATCAGGCGGATTTTTTAAAATCTGAAAATACTTCAATTATTTACGTAACAGTTTGAAAATATATAACTAAACGCATAACTGTTGAGCCGGTAAAAGTAAATCTCTTGACGTAAACGATTTTCAGTTGGAAATATCGAAATATAGAAACTACTTCGTAATTTCGTAAATTCTTACGGAAGGTTTTAACGTTTCATAGCATGCGTAGAGTTTAGAATCGAACGCCACAATCGGCCAGTTTGTGGTGGATTCTAAATTCGGATAGCCCACCGTCAAATCCCAACGCCAACTCGTTTGCCAACAAAATATCAATCATGCTCACGTCGACACAAGATTAAAACATTAGCCGTTATAACGTGAGAGGTGAGTGTGAAACAAGTTGCGGTGAGACAACGACGAGAACCGTAACGACGACGAGAATAAAAAAAATTTTTAAAAAATGCCGGCACCCATCAGTAGGAGTGCGCGGCATCCACGAAAAGTAGTTCGCAAAGAGCGAGGAGTTCACGATATATTCACACGTAGTAGTCCACCACATCACAGCCACCTAAGCTTTTTCTGTCAGGACAGATCGGGTTGCAGTCCATAAGCCACGCACACACACACAGCCCGTGTACAGTATACTCTGTATTTTATCAGATAATACGAATAAAAACATATCGCCCGGTGAAATGAATGGCTCACTAAAAAAAATGACACACCTCGACACGTTGAAAATATAGAGGTAGTTCCTACATTGGTTCATCTATCTCGTAAGTTTTCGTATATGATTTCGTTTTCGCAACGATCGAATATCGAAACATCGCCATACGGCCCAAAAATCAAATTTCTCTGTTCCAATCAGTGATATTAATTTCCAAGTTGGTCCAGAAATCCGGTGGCGATTCAACATTCTGGTTAAAAATCAAAGTTTGGGAGAAAATTGATTGAAACTTATTTTCAGCCAGGAGTGCGGCGGTTAGACCAAAACTTGTGGTGTAAATTTTCTTGAGCTCTTCCAACATATAGATTGTGTCTTTTTGTTCAGTAAATAATTTTTTTTATAGAATATAATTTGTGCTGGAAGTGTGTGAAAGACGACGGTGAAAGCTTTAGTCATACTTGAAATAGATAACCAATGGTGCATTAAATTTAAATAAAACAATATAACTAAAGTCATGCAATCATGCATGGTCTAACCATTTTTCTTCTGTAATTTCTAAATGACAACTTTCTGTCCCCCCCTTTCCCCAAACAAAGCAAACCATTATTTCTATTGTGCTGTACATGCAGTATGTGAATGAAGTGTGTATAAATTAAATTTAATAGCATTAAAAAACCCAAATATAAATAAGTAGTATGAACTTATAAAAAACAATTACAATAGATAAAACGAGAATGCAAAAGTTCCACTAAAATTGAAATAGAGCAGCCATAACTAACACAATATAACAGGTGCACTAAAAATGAAATGGTAAAAATAAAATTAGTTTACCAGTATGACCAGAGTTTTCACCACTTTTTATAAAATCTGAAATCATTTCACTATTACTACCCGCAATTACGTAACAAGAAACAAAGATAAACTCAAATATCCAAATGAAGAGGCGAAACAAATAATCTAACTAGGGGGTGCGTTTGATGTAACAAACTTAAATCAGATATATAAATGCAGGTACGAGTACGATTTAAGACTGAGCCGCGAACATTCCCGGTCTTATTTTACGAGCCACCGATCAAAAATCGAATAAAACAGGCTCGTTATATTATCAGTACAGGAAAATCCCACAGTAGTAATGAAAATATAGACACTACGACGTCAAAACGCGCATATTTGCGACAGACTGACCTCGATGTCTAACTAACTTCTTTGGGGGAAAATCATCTAACGTCGCTATCTAATATGGAATAAATTACTGCGCGTTTGGGAGTAACCATTAAAAATATTTTCTATTGCAAGTAAGTCACTGTAGTGAATCGCACTAAGGGGTTTTCTGTGTCCCTCTTGGTGCTTAGGCACTAATATAGTTAAATGATGAACTGAGATAATCAAGTTAATTTTTTTTTTAAAAGCTAGCAGGTAATTAAGACTAGGATAGCATAAATCGATATGAGCAATTCGCTAATGGCGGAGCACTCTGAATCCGCTCAAATGTAGTGGCGATGTTTTCCAGATAAAGGGGGTGGTTGACGCGGGAGATGAACGAGACAAAACGGCGAAGAAAAATGTGTGGCAGTGACGTGGGCGGGCGGGCGGCGGTGGTGGACCATACTCACGTCCGTCGACCTTCGTCCCAGCAACAGGTACGTGGCCGTTATATCGTCGTACTTCATGTTTTTGAGCGAATCCTCGATGTCAGCTTTGGCGTAGCCCTTGCCGACCAAAATTTCTGTGTGTTCGAAAAGAGAAGCGGGGAGAAGAGAAAGAAACAAGAGGAAGAAAAACGTCATACCTCGGACGATCTCTTTCCTATCAGCAAGTAAATTGCCGTCACGTCGTCGTACTTCATGTTTTTAAGGGAGTCTTCTATATCATGCCGTGAGTAACCCATTCTTGTTAGTACCTCTGAAAGGCGACAGACGATCAAAAAATATATATGACGTAGTCATTCATACACGTACACCAAACACGCACGTTATAACACGCAACACTAATTTTAAAAAGTTGGATAAGTGGGCATTTTTTCCAAACATATTTTTCCAAAATGTGAGTGGTCACTTCAGCTGCTAATTAAAAACTTATTCTCGTATACAAACCAAATCGCCAGTTCAAAAGTAAACGGTCAATAATTATATTGGGGGACTGAATGCAGAGTTGTGACATGCGACATAATGCAACGCAAATGACTACTTAACAGACAGTGGCTATAAGGGGGAGACTAACTTATCGCCAACATGCTATTCGTAAGTCCAAATATTTCTTAAAATTTGGTACACTAATAAGGAGTGGAATTACAAAACTTTTTAGAAACGTCAAGAACGACGATCTAGTTGTCTTATAGTGCTTGGGTAGCTAGCTTAGTAAACACATTAACGTTACAGTGTGATTTATAACATGCAGCATTTACAGTTCTGTATAGTTAAATTACATAAATAATGAACATCTATTAATGTTCTTTGGAGTAGCAGGTGTTTCTTCAAGCCTTTTATTTTTTTTTACCATTAATTGCACAAAATCAACAAGGTGTTAATCGTAATCGATAAAAACTTGTACGCAATTTTCTTGGTAATTAAATCCAGAATGTCTTAAAAAATAATTTCAGTTGGATACCTCATTAATTGCGTTATTAACAACATTCAAGAACACGTCCATCTGCAGTATACGCACTGCAATAATGAGTTTATCATTAGCGCAATATCTAAACACAAAATGACGTCAATTGCAACTGAAGCAGGCATTATACAGTGCTGCTCAAATTATTGGAGACGCTATTTTTTGGGCTTCAGCAAAGCAAATAAGGAAAACATTTGAAAAGTCGGTGGTATTTATAAAATTTGAAAATATCTTGCCAATAAGACATTTTGGAAAACTGTTTCAACACTAATGAGAAGGATTTTGTTAGGACGTCAGTGAGATAGTAAATCGGAAATGGTGAATTCGGGACAGCACTGAATGAGTCAAAGTAGACAAAGGTCAAGTAGGTGGGGGTGGGGGCACCTCAGAGGGGGCGTGCCTGCCACGATCGCCATCAAATGACCATGGCACTGGTAGCACAGCTGCCAGCAGTGGTGCGCGTGCATAGCTTATTAACTACGACCCGTCGTGGCGCAGTTGGTTTATGACAGACTGTTGTTCCGGGTTCGATTCCCGACGCGGGATTTGGCCCGGGGTACTGGTGAAAACGTGCCCCTCACAAAGTGCCTAAGCACTGAGAGGGGTACAGAATCTTCCTGTTGTGACCCGTCACTTCAGTGAAATAAAAACAAAACAAAAACTATGCACGCGCACCTCGGCACTTCTGTTTTTGTTTGTCGTACGAGCCAGTTGCCCAGTTAGTTTCCTTTTTTCGCGTGTCCGCATTTCTTAATTGTTACGATGCTGCCAACTTAATTTGAGCTGGTTAAATATAGTGTGTTCTCCAGTGTGTGTTTCCTGGATATTGCTTCCTAGTGCTTGCCCAAAATTGACCCTACCCTGCCCACTGGATTGTTGGTGAATTCCAACAGGTTATGGGCCCAGTGTGCCCTCACTTCAGCAGACAATTGGACTTGGGTGTTGTTCACCCCCAGCAGTTGGTGAGCAATAGTCTGCAGTATGGTACTACACACAGTGATACAGTAAAGGAAAGACATTACGTGAACAGTACAGTTTTTTTGGGCTAGTTTGTTTTGTGTGGAGGTTTTGCTGAACATTTTCTTCAATATTTGCTGCAGTTTCTTTTTGCTCCTCCATTGTGTGTGCTGAACATTTGGAGTGTTTTCACGTCTGGCTCCCTGGAGCTTTTCACATCTGTCTCTTTGGAGCTTTTCCTGCTCTTGTGTGCCGACATGGCTGCGTCTTCAGACAAGTCAGACAGGTATTTGGTGCCCTTGTTAGATGAGACAAATTACCAGCTGTTGAAGAACCTTATAAAATGGCACCTTCTAGAGCATGACCTTTGGGATGCCACTTCCACCCTAAGACTCTGAAGCCTTCTAGAAGCCAGGGATGGGCAAGGTCAAAAGACAAGGTTGTGGTTCTCTCCAGGTGTCAAGAGACCTAGTTCTACTACATGCCTGAGACGGCCTACAAAATCTGGATTCATTTTTGGTACTGTATGAGCATGCCACCTTGCCCTGCAGAGCCGCTTCAAAGCCATCAAGTTTACATCTGACATAATGCACGTGAACATCAACTGTGTGCTTGATGGTGAGCACAAGCTGGCTGTCACATCCAAGGACACTCTTCTGGAGAATGATATCATCTGTATCCTCCTGTATGGTCTGCAGGAAGCCTATAATCATCTCATTGTTGTGCTGGAGGTGCGGGATGACAATGCCCTCAAGCTTTCCTATATTACAGTCAAGCTGGAAGATGAGTGGTACCACCATCAGGATCGACAAGCCACATGTCTCAGGAGGCATGACGGTTTCGGCACCTGTGTCCAGTCCACGCCAACAATGCCTGGCTGACCACTCGAAGGTGACCACAGAGGGTGTCAGCGACGTGGACTGCAGCCTGCAGGATGGCTCCTCCCATGTCTGCGTGACACACTGCATTTGCTCTAGATTAACTTGGGCCTCCTGGCGGTGTGGTGGATGACTGTGTGGGCCTGGACTTCCTCTTCAGTGGCACTAGGTGTCTTATCACCACTGCAGACAGCGATGTGGTGCTACAGCAACCTCTACTGGGTAGTGGAAGCGGATATGGACCAGCAAGTGGATGCACCACCTTCAGGGCCACACCAGTGCTCAAGTCTCCACCACTCTGTCACAGTCTGGACCACCCTGGACATTAAGATCTAGCTGCCATCCAGCATCTGGTCAAAGAGGGCCTGGCCACTCGCCTGAGTGAGGTTGCCCTGCCTAACATGTTGTGTGCTGCAATGTGCCATGCCTGTGTGTGTGGTAAGTTGACAGCCATCTCCTTTCTGTCTAAGGCCACAACAGCTCAACATCCTGGGTGACTAGTACATCACCGGGAATGGAGGTAGCTTGTTCAATGAGTCACCCGCCACGTCGACCCTGCTGGCCGTGAGGGATGCAGCATCTCATCCGCCAATGCCACTGCATAGGCCTGGACGTCTGCCAGGGCCTTGGCCACTTTGTGCTCCAGATACTACTCTGACGACAAGCAAGGTGTCGGAATGCATGATAAAAGGGATGTTACCACCAAGCTTCAGACATCTCACAGATGTGGCAGCTAACTCAGCCAGGAACCCAGCTTCTTGAAAAGAGATGATGGCCCTCCTTGACTGAGTGGCTGCTTTGGATTGCTGCCACCTAAGAGATGTGTTTGCTCGACCAGCATCACATCTGGGACCTGGTCCAGCTTCCACCTGGACGCCAGACTGTGTCATCCAAGTGGGTGCACAAGTTGGATGGCATGGCCATATTCACCAGTACAAAGCACATCTCATCGCTTGTGAGTTCTTGCAATGGTGTGGCTGGGACTATAAGACATAACATATGCCCCTGTCATTTGTCATGAGACTGTGGGTGTGCTCTTTGCTGTAGCTGCCCTTAAACACCTTCACGTTCAGCACCTCAATGTTCAAACAGCATATCTCAATAGTGTGCTCAGTGAAGAACTGTATATGGAGCAGCCAGAGGGGTTCATGGTGCCAGTCAGGAGGGGAAGGTGGCCTGTCGTCAGTCACTGTACGGCCTGAAGCAGTCCATTCGTGCGTGGAATGAGAGGGCAACAATGTCCTGTCCAGTCTGGGTTTCATTCATGCAGCTGCCGACCGGTGCCTCTATGCCCGTGCTACTAGTAGCAGAGCATGGTTTTCTATTTTGTTATTCTTAAGAAGGACCGATAGTTTGATTTTGGTGAAATACAATTTTCTTTGCATAATTAGATATCTATATACCAAAATAGTGTGCACCATCTGATGCACAATTTCATGCCAGTGGCAAAAATAACAACTCTAAGAGTATTATATAGTATATATTATAGTATAAAAATCATTTTTAACAGGGGAAACTTCTTGTGTGAAATTTTGTTTAAATTGGTCCCAAAATAATTTCTCACAACAATTTGATCAGTACAGGTGTATATTTAAAACTACAAAACATGAAGGACCAAGAAAGCTAGATAGATATAGCAGTGTAATCCGACTGTTAACCCTTTAACCAGCCAATTAATTATTCGCTCTATCCACTAATGTGCTTTACATTTCTCTGTGATTGGTAGATTTTTGCCAAGATTTTTGTGAAAAGTGAAAACGTGTTATTTCGCCATTGCCTGTAGTATGCGGATTGGCGTTAACGCTTATAGTCGTCTTGGCCGGTTAAAGGGTTGAAGTAATGGTGGATATTTGAAATTTTTTCATTGACCAACGATCTAAATTTTATTTGTCATCAAATTATTTTCGGTGACTGAGTGTAGTGGCGGTCAACGAAAAAATTTCAAATAACCACCATTACTGCAACAGTCAGATTACACTGATAAATATATCTAGCTTTCTTCGTCCTTGCAGGTCGACATCCGACTATGTGCTTTGGTACCATTTTATTATTGAAGCATGCATTTTGTCACAAAATTGTTTTTTTAAACAAAACCTTATTCCCACAGCTTTTGCATTACATAATAAAGCAAACTTTAGATTCCTGCAACAGTGGCACTTCCACCAAAGTTCACAAAAAGACAATTTTAAAGACCAGTTTATGAAGTCTTATGAATGAATGTCCTTGTAATTCCGAAGTGGAGGATATTCTGTACATGCATGTCCAGCTTCGATAAAGCTCGCCTTTCCATCCCAATTATAGGTAATCAGTTGATAGTTTCTACAGTTTCACAATTACGCCTCGAAATCGAATAAACGAGAGCCCGCGGCGGGAATTGGGTACGGGAAACTGTCGAACCACAAAGTCTATCTCAACCAACTGAGCTGCGACAGTCCAAACTGCGAGACATTTACCCGAAGTTAAAATTTGAAAATTATAATGCAGAGCGACGAAAACGCATCCATCCGATCGATACACGTTAGCACTAAATTATAAATCTTGACTGAATCAAGATTTGTATATTATAAAATTTAAAACATATCACTACAACGACACGGTGGAAATAAACAAGATTTGGCTGTTAATGATGCGTTACCAGGCAACGATCAAGACCCAAGAAGCACTGCCCTGCCGACCTTTCCTTATATTATCTTTCACCCAGTTATTCGCAATATCACAATTTTTAAGAATTTACCCAATTTTCCAGTAAATGAAAGTAAAAATAGAAGAAGTCATTCTCAACCCAATGCAGACTCAGTAATGGAAGACCAGAACCAAATCCGCGTAAATTACCTAGGCCACGTAATTTACCTATTCTTTTGGGATCATTGATGTCTGGCTCCGGTTCCACATAAGGTTTAAGTTCTTCGTCCTCGTAACCTATGTTCATCCATTTGTCCTTCATTATGGTCTGGAACGCAAGAGGAAAAAGAAATCAGCGTTTGAAAATAAGCAAACAGCGAAACCGTTGAATACTGAAGCAGTGTCAGTGGCATTTTTTAGCAAACATTTTAACGTTTAAAACGCCATCGTTCAATGCGAGAACATTCGGGCGATACTAATTTGAAAAATAAAATTATACCAATTAAATATTAAACAAAGACAAATGTTACACACAGCTTTTACAATGACTTAAATTAACGATAATTATTATATAAAACATTTTAAAAAGAAATTTTCTATTAAAAAAAGCATTTTGCATTATCATTAGTTTTTCTATTAATTATTATCTTTATTTCATATTTTTTTAAAAACTAATTCATTAATTTGTCAACCCATAGCTGAAGAATATCAAGTTACACAATTCGTTAAAAATTTCATCAAAAATGTTTGGCGCCTAAATGAAAATTCATGTTTTAGCCCATAAAATAAGAATTACCTCTAAAGACGCCCTCTTTGCCGGGTTTAGCACCAAGAATTTCTTCAGAAGGTTTTCACAGTCGGTGGACATGTAAAAAGGTATCCGATACTTCCCCCTCAACACCCTTTCCCTCAACTCCTACAGTGACGAAAACAAACACACCAATTAATGATACATACACGTGTCACAAAAATTAATCAAAATATCTTATGTAGGGTAGACACATGGCAGAATGCTCCATTTTTGGAAGGGTTGAGATCATTGGATTTGAAACAGAGTTGCCCAGATTCTTGTCATGATGTATTTTAAAAAGCACGTCAAAAACTTTATACTCTGTCAAAGAATGGTCTTGCTCTCAAAATAAGATGGACTTTTCCTAGCCGTTTGGCGCGCCCTCTGTTGACCCACTACCATTTTTGGTGGTAGCACGCTTCTTCCCATAAAATAATTTCCTTGAGAAAGTATGGCGGATTCCAGCACAACGGTCTGACTCAGAGCGACCACCGAATACATAACCTAACCTTAGGTATTCACACACTAGATTAGTATTCTGCTAGTCATGGTCTGACTAACACAAGATTAGGTAGAATGCTTAGTAGGCGCAATCGTGCAATTTTGCGCTGTCTGGGCAAGCCCCAAGACATAAAACGTGGAGTCACCTTGTCGACCCCTGGAAGCTCTTCCTAAAGGAAGTTTTTACTTGCCTTAAGATTTTGGCCATCAAATGGTAAAGAGCCGCTGACTAGCGTGTAAAGTATCACTCCCAGACTCCAGACGTCGACTTCGGGACCGTCATACTTTTTTCCCTGGAACAGCTCGGGTGCAGCGTACGGTGGGCTCCCACAAAACGTGTCTAGCTTACTGCCGAGAGTGAATTCGTTGCTAAATCCAAAATCGGCTATTTTGATATTCATTTCGCTATCCAGCAGCAGATTTTCCGCCTGAAAATTAAACATAAACGAGACATCGAAATCAGCGACACTAATATACAAACTTTTTCGAAATAAAAGATTAGTCAATAGAAGTAACATATAAAGTTACCAATATATTAATACATGTACAGTAATACTTATTTAAAGTCAACGGAAAACAATTACAGAAAATGTCACTCACTTTTAAATCCCTATGAATAATCCTTTTTTGGTGACAGTATTGTACGGCAGAAACAATCTGGATAGAAAGAAAGAAAAAACGTCAGTTGGTAAAATCGTACTTCGTGTAACCTCCTCAAGACCCCAGCTTAGACATGGCATATTTGTGTAGTCATTATCTGCTCTGCACAGTTAGAACCAGTAGCGAATCAGCGAGTTTCTCAAAAACAACAAAATCCGCAATCTTAGTGATGTGTCCCTAGTGACTAGTTCGGCAAAGGTTAAAGCATCATTCGTGCAAGCTTCAGATTCTGCAAAGTTGAAGTCTGCACAACAAATAGTGAATTTGTAGATTTAAAAAATCATCGCTCAAGTAAAGCATTCTGTCCCTCGTGACTAGTTCGGCAAAGGTTAAAGCATCATTCGTGCAAGCTTCAGATTCTGCAAAGTTGAAGTCTGCACAACAAATAGTGAATTTGTAGATTTAAAAAATCATCGCTCAAGTAAAGCATTCTGTACCGACTCGTCGTGGCCCAGTTGGTATTGCGACTGACTGGCTCGGCGATCCCGGGTTCGATTCCCGGCGCGGGCTCTCGATTATTCGATACCGGGGTACTGGTGAAAATGTGCCTCTCATATAGTGTCTAAGCACCAAGAAGGGTACAGATATCCTGTAGTGGTATACACTACAGTGAATTTTAAAAAAATGTATTGAATCAAGCCTAGGGGGGACGTGCCCCTCGCATAGTGCCTAAGCACCCTGAGGGGAATAAAACGCAATTAGTGCGGGATTAACTACAGTTGATTGGAAGCAAAAACAAGAAAATAAATATTTACTAGAAAGTTACCCTGCTTCGCCTGGGTTAAGTGTGACCCTGAATGAAAGCTTGATTAATTGTTTAAATTTAATTGAACGATTCCGTACGATTTCAGGTACACGTTATAAGATCCCTACCTAGGAAGCAAGCTTAGACTAAGCAAAATTACCAGGTCACCTCCTGATTTTTTAGGGCGAACACGCTGGTGGACCTCCTTAACAAATATCTACAGTAAAAGGGGCACACATGCGCCCTCAACGCCCTCCAACTTGAATGGGACAAAATACGTTATTTGATTGTACTTTGAAAAAATAAATGCATGCAATCACCCTAAGATGAATATAAGACGGTTATAAAAATGAGCAATCCCCGGTGAACCTCCTTTACATACATTAACGCCTGTAAACCCCTATTATAATATGATTCATTGGAACATCTAGTAATAATTTGTGAACCAGTTGAATGGCGGACAATTGGGTAAACACAGACAAACGTTGTGCTGATAAACAGTGATATAAAACACAGATTGCGGCCATAAAGATTGGCGGAAGATGCATTAATATTTTGTCAGTTACGCGGAAACCAGTTTCTCGAAAGAGGGGCAATCGTTCACAACAGTCCCCCCTTCCCCTCCCCCGAGGTCAATGTCAAACCGAATTGTGAGCCGACAACAGGGGAGCACAGCCTTAACAGTATCGATCGCACAACCGAGTGTGTAGGTGCTAACGGCGTACATGTAACTCTTCCAACCAAGTGCTTGTTCTTCAATTTCGCACCTGCCGCGCTTTGAAGTCGACAATTCCTCGCCTAATAACCCCCCGCCATTCGGGGGAGAAAAAAACCTAGGCCAAAAGGACGCGCGTCAACTATTCCTGCCGCTGTCGTTCTCCTGATAGGACAGATTTTAATCGAGTTTCGACGCGCGTGTGTGAGTCGATCACCTTTGGTATGAAAATCTCTGCCACCCACCCACCCCCTTTTTGGAGGAGCTTGACAGGTCCCACTGTCACGCACGACGTCAGCTGATACAATTAGATTTGAATCTGGAATGGAGCGCGTGGTTGAGAACGACTCGGATGCCAAAGACAATAATTAGAAACAGTGTTTAAGACAAAAAAATTATTTTTGGCGTCGGATCAGACATAAAGGTTTATATTTTTGTGGACTTGATAGATTTTCAGTTATTAAATAAATGAACAGTCTTTGTAATGTCTTAAAGGCCAATTCACATTACCATAGAGAGCAATCAAATTAAAGATAATAAAATCAGAAATGTTATCGTTGCTGTGACACTATGTGACACACTTTCTGATGTGTACTAGTGTGCCCAGATTCGAATAAAGGAGAGCTGTCGCCGGAAATCGAACACTGAGCACGACAAGGAAACAGAGACCTTTCTCAAACGGTTAGGTTACGACCAACAATTAACTGAGTTGTCACAAGTTGAGTTGGGAGTGAGTTAGAGTTAGAGTTATTTAGAGTTTGTGAATCTAATAAAATAATATTTTTGGCAAAATAAATGTCCAAAATTCAGTAAATTCAAAATTATAGCTTAAGTATCTTTTGAAATCTATTTTTATTTAATTAAAATTTTGGCATAATTGGCAGTGTCAAAGGTCTGCTTTTGTTCCCTGCTAATTTTTAATAGCGCTCCAAGCGATGAATTGGGGCTTATCTGATAATTTTTTTTTAAATTCACTGATGTGTATATCACAACAGGAAGATTCTGTGCCCCTCTCAGTGCTTAGGCACTATGTGAGAGGCACATTTTCACCAGTACGCCGGGATCGAATAATCGAGAGCCCGCGCTGGGAATCGAACCCGGGACCGCCGAACCACAGTCCGTCACTTAACCAACTGCGCTACGACGAGTCACACAATTGTCGTACGAGTCGTATAATCACGACTAACGGCGACATTTTTCGACAATCTGTTAGCTGCCCAAATGAGGAAATAAGCGTCACCTAGAGTAAAAACACAACGCCCATATTTTATTTTAAAAAGTGGATAGGTAATGCCGCAGCACGATTCTATGGGGCAATAACGGCAGCTGGCTTGAGGGTATCCCTGAATGGCGTCACGGGGGCACGACCGGGTCTTGCGTGTGCGACGCCGCTTGTTCAGCATGTAAACACCGAAAAGGTGTGTTTACCGGGGCCACACTTGATTACAGCGATGAATGATGCCGGCGCCGGTTAAAACTGGGATCAATGCCAATTAAAGCGCCTATCGACGAGAGGCCAGCAGACGAATAGAACGGAGATTGGAGGGGAAAAAAACCACCAACCAACCACTATCTCGGTTTCCGGGCAATCGATCTCTGAAACGTCGACTGAACAAGCGCGCTCAAAATTGTGGTCTCGCCGCCAGGGGCGCCTAGGTGTACCGCTCATGAGATCGATTTGTTAATTGGAACGAGTCGACTAACGACCGGGGCACATAGACGCTGCGCTCGAACACTAGGCGGCGCACATTTGGCACGTGACGGCCGACAGCAATTTTCGCCGCTGGTGGCGATTTGTCCAGAGGGTGTCAACAACTGTCACGCGCAGAGAAAATACAGCCGATGACTGGCAGCGACGCCATATTGTTTTCAGGTCAATGAGTGCTGGGAGTTAACGTTGCTAATGACTATGATCTGGCAACCTGTCGATCACAAGGACTATGGAGAGAAATGCCATTTGACGCCAGAGAGGGTGTTTAAAAAAAGCATATCTGACGGAACGTGTAATTTTTGTTTGATAAAAATAATCAGAACCGCTCCCTCCCCATACCAAATAAAAAACTACAAAATTAACAATCAATCCAATTAATAACAAAACAGCAACCCATAGAACAAGAATATGTTGAATTAAAAAATATTTATAGACTGGATTCTGATGACTCAGGCTAAACGTTGGACATGGGTTAATTTTTCGGAAAAGGTATGACGGATTAAGATTTTTTTAAAATTCGTTTGCACTATGACGACCAACGAAAACGTGGAATCTTAGTTTTAATCCTTTGCAGACTAGATGGCGTGCGATACAGCTCTCAGTCTGTGGCCAGCTTGTTAGATGGAGCCATCTTGTCGTAGTCCAGTCGGTATTGTTACTGGCTGTGGCTCGGCGGTCCTGGGTTCGATTCCCGGCGCGGGCTCTCGAAAATTTCGATCCCGGAGTACTGGTCGTTCCCCTCGCACAGTGCTTGAGCACCATGAGGGGGCGTAACGCCTGTAGTGCGATTGACTACAGTTGATTGGTGGGGAAAAAAGTTCAACATAGCGAAATAAATAGTTTTAAATTTTTTCTAAAATGAACGATTAAAACACATGGAAAAATTGGGTCAATTTTTTATTTTAATTATAAAATACAAATTTTTATCTCGTTTTTTTTTTACAAGTCTTAAATTTAAGATATTATTCAGGCATCACCGTAGTTGCGGCAAGCAATGAATTATTTTCTTTTGAAAAGAAAAAATAGCCAAATTTGTAGCCGTTTCGTTCTTTAAATAGTTCCAATTTAAAATGAATTCGAGAAAAGTATCCCGTCGAGCCGAAGATAAGACATCTCATAAGTTAAGGGAGAGGGAATGATTCGTCATCACGAAAACATTGTTTCCCATTTATTTATTATAAAAATTGCTGCAATCCATAAACGGATGGGTAATTTATGCTTTGCAAAATAAGACCGGAAATGAAAACCCCAATAGTCGTATGGCAGCTTGCCATCGTGCCAGTATGTATAATAAAACAACCGCGCCATATAATTTCGGAACGATCTCATAGGTTTAACGTATATCACACGCCTATCGCCGGCAGCACAACAATCTAAAACTATACACCCTATCGCCTTCGTTTTTGTTTGTAGGAGGATATCGGGGAGACATTTTTTAAAAATATGTGCAAGTTTATACACGCACGCATACGCATAATGTGAACGGTTGCCAACGCCATTGCCCTCCCTTAACCGGGCAAAAGCTAAAGGCGAATGAGGCAAAGGTGAGGAGAGAGAGAGAGCTAGAATGACAACAATGCTGCGCTCCAAATGCAGCACCAACAGGTGTCGCTACTATCTGATAAATGCAAGCGCCAACTCCATCAGGAGTTTACTCTTCCTCCACATGAAGTAATTTTAATAAATAACGTTTATTGAATTGCTTGTTGCCGGTAGAGGAATTTGTACAGCGACTTATAACATTTCTCTTGTGCGGTAGCGCAGTTGGTTTAGCGACGGACTGTGGTTCGGCGGTCCCGGGTTCGATTCCCGGCGCGGGCTCTCGATTATTCGATCCCGGGGTACTGGTGAAAATGTGCCCATCACATAGTGCCTAAGCACCAAAAGGGGTACAGAAACTCTTGTTGTGATACGCACTACAGCGAATTTTAAAAAAGTGCAAAACGGGAAAGAACCAAAACTGCAGGCTAGAAGTTCCCACCACCATCGAAGAACAATAAGCCACCCAACCTGGGGTTTGCCCCCCGGCCAGCACCAACACCTATTGATGCTGGCCCCGGGCGATTAGACGTTGTGCGCCAGCGGCAGGGCGGAAAGACCAGCCCCGAAATCTCCGTCAAGGACGTTCGTATGGCTGTGGTGCGCCAATTGCTTCAAATGGCCAACTTTCGCGTGGGGCCACACCCCCAGGACATGGGCGACTATAAGTGATCGTGTATCTGGAAAAAACACTCTTGGGTGTCGCTGTGGGGTTCTTCTAGAACCCTAATCGTGTCTCTCATGGGATATAATAAATTCGCACCCATTTCTCAATTTGATGGTGTGTGCCTGAATGATGTGTCTCACGTCCCACTCCCAAAACTCCCAACTTGGTCGAATCTAGTAAATTTGTTACGTGCAGAGCAGCTTACAAAAACATTTGCCAATACTAAATGATATCGATCGCTTAGCAGGGCCTCTGCGAGCCATAGGAAGATTCAGACTGATACATTGATAATAAATGCATATACCGTTTGGAACAAATAAGAAATATTATTAAGAAGCAATTATCAAAATTGGTGGATTCGGGACAGCACCGAATGAAAAGACGAACCGAGTGGCGTACTCGCATTTATAATATTTTACTATTATTTAATTCGAACTGGTAATTGCGAAAAAATTTAGTTTCGAACAGGCCGGGAGTTGAACACCGGATCCCTGGATTGCAGATTCAGTGCTCTACCAATTGAGCTATATATTCTCCACTCTACACCTCTCGCAATTATCAGTCCGTTTACACTCGCTGATTTGGTAGAGCACTGGACCGGCAATCAAGAAATCCGGTGTTCAACTCCTGGTCTGTTCGAAACTCTGTATTTTTCGCAATTACCAGTTCAAATTAAAATAATAGTAAAATATTATTATAAAGCGAGTACGTCACTCGGTTCGTCTATTCATTCAGTGCTGTCCCGAATCCACCAATTCTGACGTCCTATAAATCTTTCACATAAGAAACAATATTACGGTAGCTGTAATCGTTCAACCTCATACGTGAAATAATGAAGAGAGATTTAAAAAAAATGCTTTTACATTTAAAATATAATCTTTAAAACCTCGTGGTACACCACACACTTATCATTGAGGAAAACGTAAAATTCCTTTCCTTTTAGGATTTATGATTTCAAAGTGGAGGAGCTGTTGACCACCCTACAACATATCTGTCCACCTGGCAAACACACGAACGAGTCAATAAACCAAGAGCAGTGACGATGGCCGAGTGAGCTCTAGGCATCAAACAGGCGGCCGCCGCCAATCATTCATTGCAAACACACACGAAAGCACGAGTAATAACACAATAACACAAAAAAATCGGAGCACAATGGCCCGCAATACGGATAAAATTGGGTCACACCGAACTTAGCCACAGGTGGATGACTGAGATATGGGAAGGGCGCAAAGGGGGCGAGGACACCCTCCCCCGTAAGAGGGGGAAGAGATTGAGAGAGCTGCCCGATTCTGTCCTTCACGGTAGACGGTGACCGTCAGACGGCGGTCGGCAGGGTCAACTGCGGCAGGTGTCGGCAAAAGATACGCCGCCGCCACCACCACCACCCATACATGGGTCTAATTAAGTTAGATTAGTGCGACTTTGTACGACTCGTCGTAGCCCAGTTGGTTTAGCGACTGACTGTGGCTCGGCGGTCCCGGGTTCGATTCCCGGTGCGGGCTCTCAATTATATTCGATCCCGGGGTACTGGAGAAAATGTGCCCCTCACATAGTGCCTAAGCACCGAGATGGGTACAGAAACTCCTGTTGTTATATACACTTCAGTGAATAATATTAAATTACAATTTGTACCCACAAGCAGCCCCCAAGAGAGGGGTCAATGGCGGTGGTCAAACGACCAGTTGTATATGAGATATTTGTTAGGGAGGTCCAGAACAAGAACTAGAACCCCCCCCCCCCCCCCAGGAGGCGACCTGGAAATTTTGCCTAGCCCAGGCTTAGTATAAGCTACCTAGGTAGGGATCTTTAACGTGTACCTGACATCGTACAGGCACGGGTCCCACGGCTTTACTTCCATTCCGAAGGAAGGCGCGTTAAAGAATTTCTCTCGCCCGAAAAATTCCGAAGGTGTCGGCCGGAATCGAAACCGCAATCACGGGCTAAGAGGCGAACGCGCTACCTCTGCCACTCAAAAATTAAAAAAATAAAAATATATAGGCAATAGTCAATTCACTGAAGTGTATATCACAACAGGAGTTTCTTTTACCAGTCATCGAACAATAAAGAGCTCGCGCCGGGATTCGAACCTGGGATCGCCGAACCACAGTCAGTCGCTAAGCCAACTGCGCTACGATGAGAGTCGTGGCGAAAAAAATTGTTCAGATTGTAGAACGACTACAGCGTTACAACTACGACTACGACTACAACGTTAGCTGTGAGAGTTTTCGTGAAATATTCAATATCAGCCATTTCGACATGCCGACTTTTGGAACTAAAAGGCAATATGCATTCGCTTATTTAAAAAAAAAAAAACATCATTTTTGTTTTAAATTAGTTCTCATTGAAATTCGAATATTTATATGGTTTGTGCTCGTCAACCAAAACTCACTTTCGTTAAGCTTGAATTTATATTTCACTGTTATTTTTTGTGTCTGCAATTGCAAGTTTCTAAATAAAATTCCAAGTCCACAACTCACTCACATGAAACACCGGGTTTTCGAAAGACATTAAGAGTTTAACTCCCCCCCCGAGGCCCAATCCCTTTTTTAAATCCCCGAATACAATTTCATGAAACGTAACTCACCTGTCGGAACTTAGCCCTGGCCTCCTTTTCCTTCATCCTACCGTGAGCAACTAGATAATCGAATACTTCACCTGCGCAAAAAAAAAAAAACACACAAGTGATTGTTAGCAACAGGAAATGAAAATATCTACGAACAAAAAAAATGAAAGAAATGTGCAGAGTAGAATCCACTGATTAGTCAATTCAATTTACAGAGTAGTACTCAGCCACTAGGCGCAATTTCACAGCAATCCAATTAAAGGTTAATTTTAATATTTCACTGTCATGTGGAAGACCATTTGGGTAACTAGGGGAAATAGATAAAAAGTCATTCGCGGCAGGAGTCAAAGGTGATCATTATTTACTACGGTCCCCTATTTTGAAACAATTATGATCATGCAGTTATGATTGGCTAACTACCTCTATGTTAAACAGAACAATACCAACTACATACATCATGTCAATGAAACCTTGTGCAATTTGCAGAATATTTTACAATTAGGAGTTCACATAAAAACTGTCGTCTGTCTCGTTTCGGGTAGTCGACACCACCCTCAAGAGTTTCAAGGCAAGATATGATATTCGAACGGTCAAGGCTTTGTTGATACTAACATACAACATGGGGAATTTTTTGCAGCTGGTTTATTACATGCATTAGTGTTATGCATTGCAGTGACGACACACATCATTTGATTTATACAAACTATTCATAATTTAGGAATACACGTTTCCAGAATTGCGGGGATAGTTTTGAGTAATGAAATTTCAGGTAATTATTTTTTCACAGTTTCATATACTGTCTATACGATACGATAATTAATGTGAATTCAAAATTACTTAACCCCAATATGTTATTCCGTCAACTAGCAAGTAAACTAAAAAAAATAACTTCAACTGTACTGCATATTTATACACATGCACTTATTATTAACTGGATTGACAAAGCAACACCACGGTTATGTTGGTTCATCGATTTTTGCCATCATATTACACCCATGCGTCTTGTCAAACAAAAATCGGAATTTCTTGATTGCTCCGCCGTTGAGTTCTCTCTGACCAACGCGCCCGTTCTTGGCGGTACACAAAAGCGGCAGTGGCTTCTCTAAACTCACTGGAATTCGTATTTGAGATTGGCATTTCTCTAGGAATGGCTTCCATTAATTTTTTTGTATCCGTCTATCTTGGCGGTCCCTTTAGGCGGGCCGCGAAAATCGTAGAAAATCCGATAGCTATGACGCAAGTCGCGGCGGATTCCGGAAAAACAAAATCGATATCGGGAAAAAGGGCGGAAAATATTCTGACCCGAGCTGAAGACATTTTCTTTTTGCGTGCATCTCTATACGTCTGCGTACAATTTTGACTCTTTCAGACGTGGATCGAAAGAGGTTGGACTCCTAGAGGTATTCAGTCGCATCTCATCGGCCTAAATGCAAGTATACTGTCCTTGAACACGCCCAGACAAATTTAATGCTGGCGGGGGTTCACACGTTCTAGATTATCCGAGCAATTGGAACCGCGCAGCGAAATCTCAGAAATTAATTAAAATTGTAGATAAATAATGAAAAATTACCGTTTGTCCCAAGATCGAATTTATTTTATTCGAATTTATAAAATTTGAAGAAAAAAGGAGAGCTACCTGTGTCAGTTCAATAATGGTCAGTTTTCAGAATTGAAATCAAGTCAAATAATAAGGGCCGGTATAGAACTAAATATTTTATTTAAAAATAATAATTATGGGGTCTAGCGCAATTATACTAAGATCCGTTTGTATCGTGTGGAACAGTGCTGGGTTGACATAAAAATTCTGAATAAATATTAAAATAATATTAAATCTGGTATTTGTCAACCAACTAGTCTTCAATCGAGAGTATTATTAAGCTTAAGCATCAAAAGGGTAAATACATTTGCAGCCAACTTACCTCCACTTGCATATTCCATTACTAAATAAAGCGTCTTTTCCGTTTCTATAACTTGAAATAATTTTACTGTAACGAGAAGAAAAAGATAATTATTAGAAAAATAGTAACGATAAATGAAAATATGTACAACCGGGAGTGACGTCAGAAACATATTGTATGGACCTGCAACTGACAATGCCAACAAAAAATCAGACAGACGAGCAATCAAAACCAAAATTAATTGCATGAACACTAACAGTCATAAAAAAGAGCATCCTATATTAAACAAAATATCACAACTTCGTGAAAAATGTTTCGATTTAATTCAATTTGGCACTTACATACAACACTAGTGTAGGAAAAATCCTATATTATAAAACTAAGAAATGGATTTTCGTGTTCGGAGCAAAACTGCTAAATGAAATCGCATAAAAATGAACATGCAAGTACTAAACCATCATAATTAGCTAGTGACGGAGCGACGGATCTCTATTTTCAATATAACATAATAATTAATACGTTACCAAATTTTGGATAATCTCCCTTTCG
>JAQGBY010002633.1:0-22107 GCA_034698785.1 Mycogona germanica | reverse complement strand
TAACTGGTCGTTTGACCCCCGCCATAGGCCCCTCTCTTGGGGGCTGCTTGCGGGTAATAATTGTAATTGTAATTGAAACAAAATTGGCGAGCACAAGAACTCGTGAATGACAAATTAAATAATGTGTCCATCTCAAATGTGCTCAAGAATAAAAATGGGGTAAAAATTTGAGCATAAGGGCAGCATTTAGCGAATCAAAATACTGCAGTTACAAGTAGCCATTTCTATTTTTTCTACGGCAACCATCAACATCAAATAAAACAATCAAAATGTTGATTTTGCATTGTTTGTAACTTTATCACAACACAAAGGATCACACAAACCAGATAATATTTGCATACAATACAATATTTGGACATGAAGTCGTAGTTAGGAAAATATTAACGAAATTGAAAATTGGACAACCCAAATGAAATTTGAACCAAATTGAAATTTTAGTTATAATTGTTATTATTACCTTAAAGACAGTTCGGATGACAAGAAATTTGAAATATATCGGATTTTCATCGTGAAAGGAATTAAATTGTTTTGAATGACTCGTCGTAGCCCAGTTGGTATTGCGACTGACTGTGGCTCGGTGGTCCCGAGTTCAATTCCCGGCGAAGGCTTTCGATTATTTGATCCTGGGTACTGGTGAAAATGTGTCCCTCACACCATGATAATGTGCCCTAAGCACCAAGAGGAGTACAGAAAATTCTTTAGTGATAAACACTACAGGGAATTTAAAAATATTAATATTGTAGTAATTGTTTTCTGAGTTGTCAGTGCCTGTACGATATCAGGAGACGTTAACGATCCCTTTCCTAGGCAGATTAGGTTAACCTAAATAACCAGGTCGTCCCCTGGGTGTGGAGCTTTGAGATTGGAAAGGTGGTAAGCCTCCTTAACAAATATTCAAATATTTTCATATATAAATGGAAGACTCAAATCCCGGTATTCCCCACCCCCATCGTTCACTTACGTCAAACATGGCCGCCAATTTCAGACACGAGGGATCCTATTTCATGGTTGCCATTCGCGCCTACGTCAACCGAACAAGGCAGCCGCTCTCGAAAAAGGTAATGATGTCTTCACAAGTTTTCGTTTCTTCCTTAGACCCACGGCACAGTATAAGGATGTCACACATTAATTGCGCGTCGTAGTCTAACGAATTAAATCACAATTGCAAAAATTTTGATACTGTGCAAATTTCTGCCATTAGGAATTCAGGCTTTAACAACATTATTAATTGAGGCGCGAAAAGCCTTGAAAAATGTTATCAACATAACTCATACACTGTGACAATTCAAATAATTAATTTTTCGTATCGTAATTAAATAGGCTATTTTAATGCAGGCTGCAAGGTGTTGCATCCTTATACTCTGTATTCTTCTGAAACAATAATTATTCTCGCTATATGGGCTGGATCGATTTTGGTGCTTGTGACCAGACCATACCTTTATGGCAAAATAATATTATGCATACCTGTATGAGTTTGGTTGTCAAAACAGAATTAGCTGCGATACATGCCATGAGATATACTGTGAGAAAACATATTTTGCGCCGCACCGCTGCAATGATTTGAACCTACCTGAATCAACCTGTGCGTGATAGCTAATGGTGCCATCTGGTGGCGCTCCAGAAAATAAGAAGATATGGCCTTTGTGCGTGATGACTGCAGTTGATCTTAACGACAGTTTTTAAGCGTTTCTATCGGAGAATGGAGATCTAGTGTCTCTAATATCCTAGTTACACTGTAAGCATGCTTCGAGTTGTTTGAGAGATTTCAATTGTGCTTGAGATTGGGGCAAATTGTCTTTTGAGATCGTGTCCATCGCCAGCGATACGTGCTCGAATCTTATTAAAAGTGGAATTAAAAGTGGAATCTAGAGCACAATTTAGATGGAGGAATTGTCATTCGAGAGCGCCGTGTCATATTTTGTGAAACACGGACGATCGGCACGCGCCGATTCTGTTCAATGTCTAAACGCACCTTGCTAAACATGTTTGGACCTGCCTGATCACATGGCGTCCATTGCGGGAGGTGTTCATCTGTTTCGCCTAATTTGACCGCGCGCGGCTGTTGTTCCGGAGCCCGTGGAGTGTTTTTCACTTGTGGTTCGGGTCTCAAGAGGTGACAATGCAATCTGTCCCAACAACAAACGCCCCCTCCCCTCCCTCGCCTCCATCAGTCGCTGAACGCCCTGATAGACGCATTCGTTCGCACTCAACCTCGCTGCGCTGAGTGATGCAAGCAAGACTTGTCTTAATTGCAGACTTAACACTAACAGTCCTGGCAAACGTTGTAAAGATCCGGCCAACATGTGGACTTGTTCAAGCGTTTTGTTCTAACTAATTATGGCGCGGATTTTGCTTGGTTACTCAAAAAATTATTTTCATATTTTTTCAGAACAAAACGCTTGAACAAGTCCACATCAATCAATGTTTCATGATCACCTCTACTGACTTTCCAGAGAATCAGTTGGTTGTCGGAGTACAGTTAGTTCTTGATTGATAGTTGATCAGAAAACTATCAATGTTACAATGGTGATGTGATAGGTTCTTTTGCGCTACGTTCTCTCTGAAGTATCCAATCAAGAAAGAAATTGGTATTTGGTCCTACATAAACAAATTTAATAATTAAGGGTTGTCCCTTAACACCATGAACCCCGTTAGCTCCTTGAACCCCTCAGTAGAGCGCAATGTCGTCTTTTCTCGTCCGGCGCTGTCCCGGACACAATTTCCATTATATTTTGCAATATTTATGTTATTCCTTTCATCGAACAGACGTCTATACATAGTGAGACAGACATACGGTACGTCTGTCTCACTATGTTTAGGCATAATACGTCAGCATTTCCGAGCGAGGCTTTAAATAGCACCGAGGCCCGGTAAAAATACGATGGCCCTACGTGACTCGCATTGTACAGTGCATAGCAAATTATCTGCAGGTAAACGTTGAAAATTCGAGGTTCAAGGCGTCACTTTCTGCCAATGGGATTGTAACCCGTGGTGACAAACCAACCAAGCATTCATCAATCTCTATGACCTCTGTGACGTGCAACAATGATGGAAGATGGCAAGATGGAAGTGCGAATGTTTTCTGTTAGGATATTTCAGTTTGCGAACAACGACTATGGCACCAAACCGGCAATGTGATTTAAAAAAAGAGTTTCTAAAGCTTCAGGAAATGCTCACATCTTAAATGCAACAGTTGTACATTTAATATTGCCACTCATCGTAGTCTAGTCAACAGAAAGACAAATTTCCCGAACAAACGATCCCGGGCTCGATCCCCGTTGCGGGATCTCGTTTATTCGATCCTAGAGTCCTGGTAAAATTAAGTCTCTCACACATTGCTGTAACCCCGAGAGGGGTACAGAATCTCCGGCAGTACTATTCACTAAAAAATATCTTTACAGAATCTCTTGTAATGCTATATACATAGTAGTCGAATTGCGAAATAACAAAATAAAAACTAGCTAAGGCTGAAAACCAGTCGCACAGCAGTAGTGCTCAAGACTTCACTTGCCACATCAATCAGACCTGATCTTTGAGTGACCTGACTGGTTTAATGCTTCGCTATATTGAAATGTTGGCTGAATAACCAAAAAGCTGTTACATACTCCCAAGACCCCAGCCTCGCCGAGTCACTTAAGGAAAAAAATCGTGGTAAATAGTAATATAACATTACATAGACATTTACAATAAAGTCCGACAATGATGCTGGCAACTTGACCGAAATCTGTACCTTGAAATCAACATGGGACATCTTAATTAAATTATCTTAACTAAATGGAGCATCTTAATTAAATTATGTGCTGTTCATCAAGAACAGGACAATACATTTAAAGGAAATTGAAATATTAAAAATCATTTTTTTTATTTCTAAAATAATCTCATATGGATGAACAAAGTAGAAGCAATTATATCCACTCCTCTTATTATGTGTGTTTGATAAAAGCGCAATTAAGTCGGCAAGGTCAGTGAAGGGAAACAAACACTGCACTTTGGAAAAGCATTGCTAAAATCTTAAAATGAGGATGTTACTTACAACTCTTTAAGTTTACCGATTCGTCGAAACTGCGATAGTATGCCATCTGTGACCACCCAATTCAGATATGCTACCATCATATGTATAGAGAAGGGCAAGGTTAATAAAATATTAGGTTAGCTCAGACGGCTGTTTGGGGAGTGGGGACGTGACCACCGCGCCACCTAGCGTCGGCGACACCAAGTGTGACGTCACCTGGTTCCCTCTTCTCACAAAACAAATCGAATCCTACGTAATATATAAGACCTGGCGACTGGATTTCTGACGTCAAGATGAGTCAGTGACACCAAGTGTGACGTCACCTGGTTCCCTCTTCTCTCAAATCGATACCTACGTAATATATATAAGGCATGGCGACTGGATTTGTGACACAAGGGAACCACACTACATCACAGCCAATGTCTCAGCCAAACACGTCTCTATCATCTCTCTGAGCTAACCTAGTATTTCATAAACTTTGAGAGAAGGGTGGTCTCAGGACATTTGGGCACTTGGAGCTTTAGAGGCACGTCTTCTAAGAATATTTAGTGGATGCAACACAGCTGAATGCATTATCAGTAAACCACCACTTTCTAATATTATAAAAAAAAAAGAAAACCGGCTGCCTTTTTGCCACTCATACTGTATATACAGTATACGTGCGTGTTCTACTGGCCCAGTGACAAAGTCCCTCGAAAGTCAAAAGTAAAGCTAGCAGCTTCCAATAGAAGGAACATCTTTCGAGAGTTTCTTCGTATTAAACACCAGTGATCCGGGTTGCGTGCATCGAGCCACCCAAGAACACATTCTTCTAATCGTGACAAGAGTGACGACGCTAGCAGTTGCAATAAAAATTCGCTACTTTGAATCTGGATTCAAACAGTCGAGTCACTATCTGACTGTGCGTGAATGATGCTGGTTGACTATATAATATATCGCTGACCGATTAAATAGACGATAAGGCAGAATTTTTTTTTTTATCATTCCAATTCTTTTGCTTTTAATTTCGAAACGTAATTCGCCCCAGATTGCCGAGTTCTGTGAAACGGTTTTAATACACACGCGATGCTGGACGATTTAATCGTGAGAACTGTCCTCATTCACTTCCAACTCGAACAATAGAGTGTCACATTGTCACTAGGAATTTCAACGTCTGGCAAAGTGTTGTGCGTGGACTGCTCTCTCTCTCTCACTCACACTCATAAACGAGATCCAAGTGTAGGGCTCAAACGGAACCGACGAGACACTCAAACATGTAAGCACTATTATCTTGTGTTTTATTTTTAGCGACTGTTTAGGGAATTGTTTGTTTCCGTCGCTTGTACTTTCATTGATATATATATATATTGTTTTTTTGGCACGTTCATCGCAACGTGCTAAAGGTGTTGGCAATCTTTCCAACACATCTATATAGTCAGGCGACTTTGGTTGAGCTGTTGTCGTTGTGTCGTCATCAAATCTATTTTTTAGCACGAGTGCGAAGAATAGTGACGCTTTCGTGGTGCTTTTTGGATATATTGTTGTCGACCGCACAGTCGAAATGTAATTAAAAGCAAATTAAAAGCTGCATGGTCACGCCTCGATGATATCAAGCTTGTAGGGATCGTCACTTTTTCTAGGTACAGATCTGGTATGTGAGAACCAACGAACAACCAACGTTTTGAAAAAATTAAATCCCATTGATGAAAAAGACAAATAATAATTTTAGCATTCGTGGTGTTCAAAATGTGTGTTAAAAGCGATGTTTAAAAAAAGTAGACTCGTCGTAGCCCAGTAGGTTTAGCGACTGACTGTGGCTCGACGGTCCCGGGTTCGATTCCCGGCGCGAGCTCTCGAAAATTTCGATCCCGGGGTATTGGTCGTTCCCTTCGCATGGTGCCTGAGCACCATGAGGTGACGTAATGCCCGTAGTGTGGTTGACTACAGTTGATTAGTTAAAAAAAGGATAAGATCTCACATTACTAGTATTTAAAAGGATAATAGCTTAAATACATTGTATATAAATCTCCTGATTTAATCAGTAAACACCATGAACTTGACTTCAACAAAAAACGTATGTGCACGTAACGTCCATTAATCAATGTGTTGAATATTCTAATCTTAGTGAATTTATTATTGCAAATTTGGCTTTTTATGATGCCTATTAAAGTTTCAATTTTGAACGCATTTTTATGTTATGTGAAATGGATAGCAGCTTTACATTTTTAATGTATCTCTATGCAACCTATTGCATAAGGGGGTCATATTGCATAAAGGCCTCGAATCTGTCATCAAGAAACGCCACCAGCGCAGCCTACGGCGAAAGCGTGCATATTCCAATCGCATATTGGAATGTGTCTCGGTCACCTTATTGAAAATTGCTATTTTCATTTCATTGGGTGATTTTCTTAGTCCGGCTCTACAGTATACAGGTGTAAATAAAACTTCGCCAAATATAAAATTGCGACAACCTATTTATATTGGAATGTCGCAATCTGAAAGATAAAAACAGGATGCCCAGTGTGTTATATAAACAGCTTGTAGTTGACGACGAAGTTATTACCGACCGGTAAATCTGCACTTGAAAATAGCCTATGAAGACTGTACCTATTTTTTAGGAAGAATGAATCATATATATAGTCAAAACTATATAAATTTGTAGTATATATACGTCGAACTGGCCGAACACTCAAAACATGTTGGCACACCTTATCGCCGAACCGGAAACCGCTAAAATTCAACTCTGCGTCTAAGCGATCGATACCTGCGACCACCTCAGACCAGTGTCTTAACACGTATGCACATGATGAATAAATATTGGCATGTTAATAAAGAATCTAAGTTTTAGCTTACAAACTTGTGAGAGAATGTAGAGCTATTCAAACACTTAACATTTACAGTGTGCTCTTTTTCGGGTTCTTCCAATTCGGTTCCACTTTTTTTAATGATACCAAAATTATAAAAATAAGTAGTCGGCTTAGGTGTGAGTCTCTCAGGAGGGCAAAATGCCACCAACACTTTTGGTTTCAATATGTTTTTTAAGTCTCCACAATATTTTATCAAAATCTTCTGCATGATGATTTTTTTCTTTTGGCAAAGCTGTCAACGCGTTGATCTGAAGAGGATTATTCAAACCCTGGGCTTATCACTTTTGCCTATTAGCAAGGTGTGCCACTACCACAAATTCTTCTTCAACAATCTTCGTTTGCACTGTACATTTACTCTGTACTGTACATGTATATGTCACTGTTGTGTACAATTTCCGGACACAACTACACAAAAATTTTCGTGATAAGATATTTTTGTTGATGGTGATTCGGTGACAAACTACTGCTTCGCCGTAAAACAAATTTCAGTGATGTACTGTTATAAAATGTGCACGTGGATCAGATTTCTAAATAAAAGTCTAATCACGTCCCACCATTTATTTTTTCTCCTACACAGGTCCAACCCACGAATCGAAAACTGATTTTTACTGATTTACGGCGACAAAAAAAAAACAAGATGATGCCAAGAACATGGAAATCATTACGCGAACGAGTCTCGGTCGACGAAGAGTAAGTGCATTTTATTCATTTATTTAAAAAAAAGTAAAAAGTAAACACGAAATTCTAAATTCTCCATCATTTACAAAGATACAGGTATTATAGATGTGGCCTATGTCGATTAACATAACATATTTTTTATCTGCATACATATAATGGCCCATTTTATTTTATTTCAATTCGATCATCATTCGATCCATTAACACTTTATTGTAAATACTGTACTATGATACTGGAAAATATTTTGTTTGAGTTGCACAAAAGTTGCCCCTCTACATTTGTTTTTTGCCGGTAGTGAACGCCGTGGAAGAATTTTCATTGTTCACCGAAAGTCTCTCCATTCATTAAAAAAAGATTTCGTGGCTTTTTTGCATTATTTTTTCTATTTTTCATTCGTTCAATTTTTTTATATAAGGGCTGTGCCGCATTTTCGTGCAAGTGTTTCTATGATACTAGTTTAAGAAAATGATAATCTGAAGCGTTTTCATCACAGTCCATTGGATATGCGACAGGCTTTAAATGGGTGGGGGGGGGGGTGTACTTCCAGCGCCGCCATCTAGCGAGCAACCACGTAACCTTCTTTAAAAAAATTCCGACGAACATTTATTGTGTGTTAAAAAAAATCATTGGGCGTCGATCAACTTTTTCGTCTTAGACTCTCAAGACGCCCAGAAACGCAGTCAATTTGTGTCTACCTACGATTCACCTATATAGGTGGCAATTGGCAGGTTAAAATGTATCGTGGTGCGACACTAGGGTCAGCGCCAGCTGGCGGCTATATTTTCTGACATTACTTTTTAAAAATATGAATTGGCATAGCGCTAATTTCATTCATCTGCTTTGACTCATAGCCCCCTCCAGTTGCGCATGAAAGGACACATTGACGTCAGCAAGTTTTCTATTCCTTCGCTCTTGAGGACGTTGACGGGACAAAAATTGGACGCATTTTTAAGATCGCGTCGCAAACTAGAAATCATTGAATCACATGAAATAATATAATAGGAAGAAGAACGTCTGGATTATTTTTACTAAAAATGGGGGTTGCGTCCGGGACATGGCTGGACGAAAAAAGACGAACAAGAGTTGGCGATAATTCTTCTAATATAATAATAGTTTATTGTTTAAAATGAAAAAATTAAACAATTATATAATAGAAAACCGTGGGAACTGACGCTACAGAAGTGTTATTTTCATATACTTTTGTTCGTCTTTTTTTCGTCCAGCCTGTCCCGGGCACAACTCCCATTTTTATTAAACATGAAATAATCTCTGACGAACAGTAATGTGATCCATATAAATATTTGGGCATAAAATCTAAAAATGTAGCTATATCAAACAGCTAATTCAAAATTTAAAAAAGAAAACAAATGGCAAACCCATACACTTTTTATTTCGTTAAGCTCAACGCACATAACCGGTAAACCCTGACCGTGATCGCTGCCAACGATGTCACATTCGAACTGTCAATTTTATCGGATTGTTATACGTTGGTCCTAGTTTAGAGTGTCGTCATCCAAGCCGGACCTGTCCTGGTCAAACCAAACTCTTACCTAATTGGAGCCCAGGCAAACAACATTACATGAACTAAGCCAGCAGCCCATTTCTAAATTTTAAATCTCCGCATGTTCTACACGCGATTATCCCTATTACGCAATCAGCACACATCAATCGGCAATCATTCCAATAGCCATTAAATATAGAAGTTCTATGCCTTTCCCCCCCCCCTAACTCTCTCTCTCGAATCTGTGCAAGAACGAAGCAGGTTTCGATATTGACAAACATGGTCAAACCCTCCGAAGACCCCTACAAATACTGTAAGACATTCGACACCTCTTAGGAACCAATAACTTGTGAGTTCACCTAACAAGAAAAGTAGAGAGCTAGCTACATACAACTTTTTTTTGTTTGGCAACTTCTGCTTTGGTACTTTGGGAATCGGCGCGGGTCTCCGAAGGATACACATTTTCGTCAATGGAGTTTCCCCAAACATTTGGCGCCAGTAACTCCAGCCAACATTCATAACCACGTGACGGATAATGGCCAATGCATCGAAGGGCAACTGCCCCGGGCCTCGTAAAGAATGCGCCTGCACGGAAACTTAGAGTGACTTGACCAAAACAAAACTTTTTAAGGATAAACATGAATCTAAAGTTAGGTTTCGTTTGAAGATTCATCACGTATACATGTGTAATGCACATACAGTACACTGTAACCAAATAAAAAAGAGCACCCAAAAGAAATATCAATATCTTCGTGAAAAATGCTTAGATTTAAATGAAATTTGGCACCTACATAGAACAATAGATTTGAAATAAAAATGAATTATAAATTGCGTTCAAAATGTTCTCAGATGACCTTTTTTGATGTATTAAACAAGCCCGAAGTCGAACGCGCCATTATTTGATTGACGAATCGAGTCCAATCCAAGTTTTCTTAATTCGCTGTTTCAAATCTTTGATATTGGTAATCTTCGATTTGTAAACCTTTTCTTGGAGAACTCCCCAAATTTTGTAGTCCACTGGATTTAAGTCCGGACTGTTTGGTGGCCAGTAACTTTTTTTAATCGTAAATCAATCTTTCTAAGTTAACACCATTTTTGATGCTCTCAATGTTTGAGTAGACAAATTTTATCTCAATACGCCACCTATGGGAAATGAAATTAATCTGATATGCAGCGCCACCTATGAGCGGCAAGTTTGAATCTCTACTAACTAAAGTGGAACACTACAAAAATGTCATTGAAATCGAAACATTTTTCACGAAGCTGTAATATTTTTTATTTGGGGTGTTCTTTTTTTTATGGATCACAGTGTATACTCCAAGGGAAAGTAATGCTAGTTTGCTGCAGGTTATATTGAAATGAAATACTGATTAGAAACGTGTTGGTAAATACAGTACATGTAAATGCTATTCCGCTGCGAATATATGTACAGCTGTACTCGTATAACAAAAGTATAAGAAAACAATAAATGATTTCGCAATAAAGCTATAGCCCGACAATATACATGAACGTTTTTTACAAATTGTACATGTATATTCCATGGGGTGCTTTCATTTTTCTCCTTTGGTTGGATTTAGTCATTTAGCGGCGTGCCTACTAAAATCTATTAACATTTTTCTCCCACATTCAATATAATATTATATATTGTTTTTGAGAAAATGGATTAGACTTTTGTCACCTTTTGTTACTTTGATAGAAAAATCGGGAGGGTCAGTCCAAGGTCCTAACCATAGGCAGTAAACCACTACTAATAACCAAATGTCAATCACGTCGCTGGACATCCGTGTTTAAGACACGTTGGCACCTGCAACTCTGCAGTTGTCGTGCAATCAAACGTCACTTGAGAGCTCGACTAAGGTCACTCCGGTCCAGTCTTGGCTCCGCCAACCATCGCCTTAAGCAATTAGTGAAAGTCTCTCTCGATCAAAATTGGAAATCAAATACATATATGATATCGGAGAAACATTAGCTCCATGTACAGCATGAAAAATTACTTTCAGTTACAGCATACGTGTACGCACCTATTGTAAGTGCGCGTCATAGCTTGAGGTGACATTAAGTGAAATTCTAGTGACACAATCGATAAAATGGCAACAAGGCCATCCTGGCGAGCATTTTTACATACTCGACCCAAACTCCTTCGATCCATAAGCAGTCACAATAACAATGTCAAGATCAAGATTTAACGGACGTTTCAATGGAGATGATTCAGCTCCCTTTACGAAAATGTGTTTTTTTTTAACGTGTCACAAAAGGTATTTTTGTGATTTGTCGCTATTTTTGACAAAAGCCAAAACTAATTCTTTGATGTCGAATACTTTGATGTTGAGATATAACGTCACCTTTCGTGCTCGGCGCTGTTTAGCTGTTTGACAATTAATTAATCGTCCAATATTTTAATTGTTCGTGAACAGAGAGCTCGTTTGCTGGGACCAAACAACTGAACAAATTTTACTCAGATATATATGGCAAGATGCCACCATTGACGCTCGACGATCAAATTTCCTCAAACTATCCAGCTAGTCTGAAACTGTCTGCCGTAAGTAAGCACAATGGCCAGTGGCACAGTGGACGGACAAGGCAAAAAACTTTCGGACCACGAATCAAAAGGACATCCGCACAGCAGCTACCGATTTGCTCGTGTGGTTCATAAATACTTGTCGTCAGGAATGCTTGGAATTCATAATAAGCGGTAAGCACCCGAATATGGATTTCATAAACAACAATTTAGGATTATTTCATCAAAATAAGTAAAGCAGTTATGGTTTAGGGGACAACATATGCACATATATGGTTTAGGGACATAAATAAAAATCGGGAATTGACGATATAATCCGGAAATTGCGGATCCTTTTCGTTGGATCAGCGCGACAACTAGTTCAACAACAAACAATCTAGGCAAACAATATTGTTGAAAAATGGCAAGGCAAACAATATTGTTGAAAAATGGCAAGGCAATAATATCATAATCGGGCATCGCTCATCTATTTTTTTATTAACTATAAAGGGAGGTTTACGAGCAATTTCGCCTCAAAAATGATTGTTACAGGACGCCTGTGGTTCGGTTGACTAGTTGATTGGAACAAAAAAAAATTATAAAACTCAAAGATAAACTTAAGTGAGACTTTGTAACTGGTGAGGGAACAAGGTTACCTTGATGGGGCAAACCAACTTGAACGTATATAACTTGAGCAACAACAAAAAAACATATACCGAACAATTGTTTAGTGTTACCAGTCACTTGAAGATGGGCTTACGAGCGTTTTCGCCTCAAAAATTATTGTTACAGAACGCCTGTAGTGCTGTTTTGATTGGAACAAAAAAAAATGACAAAACTCAATGATAAACTTAAGTGAGACTTTGCAACTGGTGAGGGAACAAGGTTACCTTGATGAAACAAAACAACTGTAACCTGAGCAGCAACAAAAAAAGATATATACCATGTAATTGTACCAGTCACTTGACGCATCTGACAGATTCAAGTATCTTCCTATCGGATTCTACTGATTTCATTTTCCTTAGAATTAGTTTGTAATCTTTTTATTTAATTTACATCTGTCTTGGTGTGCTTTTTCACTTTTGGGTTCCTTTATTCGAAGAAAAAACATGAGCGGATTTGAGAAAAATGAGTGTGTCCATATCATGCCCATAATATTACTCGTAGCTATTTTAACATAGCGTGAATGCAATCGAGGCCATCATGGTTGTGAATGTGGCATCACGGGATCCTCCAAACGCGTAAGTGGGATAATGACTGACGATTTAAAAGAAAAAGGGAAAAAAAACAATAGGACATTTAGTTACACGCACAGAGTATTAGCAATTCCTCAATTTTACTTCAACGCGCAGACAACGTGTAAAATACTAGATTACTAATTTAATGGTAATCAGTATTGTCCAGAGCAATATTTTTCAAGTTTTCAAACTCGATCAAATAAGAGTGCAGGTGATTGCCGTTATATCGCCCAAAAATAATTCCACCAGGTAATACCAAAGACGACCAACAAATCAATTTTTATCTTCGCTTTCTCGCAACTATGTTTCACCTAAGTTAATTTTAATAGAATATCCGTTAGTTGTCATCGATCTACTGTTACAGACACAGCCCAATTGATTCTCAGAAACGCCACCAGAGGAAGCCAAGAACTGTCATGCACAGAGGCCACCTATAGGTGCATAACTTGTCTCAATGTCAAACATACAGTACATAAGGGCATAATGATAAACAATACACAGTAAATCGCACTCCTGTGAGAAAAGTATACGTATTTAATGAATTAACAAAGTTGCGTGTAATGAAACGCGAAATTAATGTATCGTTGAACACTCGTACGCGCATACGAAAGCTCGTTAGAATCACCGAGAGCCGTTCTTGAGACTCGATGACGCACACACGCCATGACAACGAAGTTTTTCCTCATCACACACACACCAAGGTGGAAATTGTGATTAACCGCCGCGTGATGGTTGTTGCCCAACGGTAGGTAGCCGTCGTCACTCGATGATAAAATCTAGGGGTTTCATTGTTACCCCAGATTTGAAATAAACTGGTCCCGGGAAAAACAACGAGAACGGTGTTTCTTCGCCAGTGAGGAGAAGACTAAAAAACGTGGGATTGACTGCCGAAAAAAAATCACCTGTCCAGTTTGAGCCAGACCTGAATTGTCGCCAGTTACACCGGGGCCGAATAAACCGTGCATGTGCTTCGGCGTGTGCTTCAAATGGACAAGTGTTGTGTCGCCTGCCAGCCTGGCAAGTCTCGACGTCCAACTTGTGTCATCCGTAGTTGACGCGAGGAAAGACCCTCCAGATGGCGTGGTAAGTTCAATGAATGAACTGATAATTAAGTCTCAGTGTGACGTATGTCCGACGGATTGCTCGATGAGTCGTCGTGTAAATATTTTTTATTCGGTTTATCTGAACGGGGATGATAGAACATGTCATCGTTTTGTCAGCAGGTAACGAAAGCTAATCTACAATATTACAAACCAGACACTAACGACACTTAAGGAGCATAGCAATGTGGGGAAAATGTTAATATAATTACCGTTTCGGACAGATACAATAAATTATAATTAGTGAAAAATCACTCTCATGGTGTTTGTTTTCTGGCTGTGACATAGGCTTTTCTAATATTCGTGTTTATCACATATTCAAGATTTCTTTGTAATCTTACTCGTTATTATAGGAATATGAAAAGGTCCACATCCTCCTTGAATTTATGGCCGATGCAAAATCAATCAAAAGACAGTAGCCACTCGAACTACGATAGTCCATTGAACAATCTACGCATTCTCATGTCCAGCTTCTTTCCTTTACAACTCTGAATATGTGTTCGTTTCATAACGAATATCCGGTTGAAAACCGGATGTTCCTTAGAGAAACAACGACAAAAGAATTAAATCTGGTTGTTGAACCCAGCAAACGGCCTCCAAGCAGCTATTTTCCGTGGGTTTCACTTAAGCCCACTTTCACTTTTACTTGTCCCTAATAAAATAAGAAGTTGTGGCCGGGACAGCGTCGGACGAGAAAAGACGAACAAGAGTTGGAGAGACTCTTCATACAATAAATAACAGTGGTGTGGGGACGTGGGAAGTGAAGATACAACTATGACGATGTCGTACTAAACAGTAAAAGGCAAGAAGGTACACATTATTTATTAATCAAGACATTTCTGGAACACTCTTACACAGAGTATACTGTACATGTGCATGTACTGTAAGTATATCAGCAACATCGTATGTGCTAGATATGGGATTGCCCCAAACGTTGACTAAAAAAAGCAACCCGGACGACTACGAATTGCTGGGCTAACCTCGAGAAGTCTGTGGTTTTTCCGTGTCAAACAGCCAACTTAAGAAATCGGTCACGTCCACTGTTGGCTACTACGTCACACAACAGCGTCACAATACACGTATCACCATGTACCCCATTACGGCAAAACCGATCTCAGACAAAGATGATCTACAACCTCCTGAAACCCCCCACCTAAAGGAGACTATTTTCAAGGCTATGAGGCGCTGTTCTTCCTCACTAGATGACGCAGATTGGTCAGGTAACTCCGGATTGCAATTGTCGATTGCCGCCGCTACTGGCGCGTAGCCGGATAAATAGTGTCATTAGACAGTCTACGCAGTCCACGTATTACGTGCTTCTACCTATAATACGAAGACATTCGATAGTGACGATAGATGACAAAGAAAATCGTCACCTGCATGTATTTCATGGTATCGAATGTCTTCGAATTATCCATAAATCGCGCAATGCATGACCTGCGCAAACTCAGCGAACGAAATTCAAATCTTTCCAGGGAACATATATGAATGCACCTTGAAACGTGTTAAAACTGTGCAACACAAATTTATCACACAAATTGAAAAATTATACTACGAATCCCATGTTTCTAATCCACTGGCCCACTGCCTTGGCTGCGATGGTGAGTGGCGCTTTAACTTAGAAACATAAGTGAGGCACAACCTTGGAAGATGGTCACGCATCTGATTGACCCACAGTAATTACGTGTCAACAATCTATTATACTTCTGTACATGAATGCTCTTTGCATCTATTAAACACATGTACATCACACATGTACAACGTGAGCCTCATTTATAGATGAATACGCGTCAACGGTTGGTATAAAAGGTTATTCAGAAAACAAGGTGTCCACTAATTTTAATTTAAACGTTTGCATACCGTCCATTCAAAATACCTATTGACTATTAATAATAGCTTAATAACAAGTATATTGTTCTGAGATCAACATAAAAAGGACACTTTTATTGGATTTTGGCGAAAGATTTTGCATGAACATGTTTGGGGAGTAGTCGCGTGTGCATTCGTACGCCAAAATCCAGTAAAAATGTAAATGGATAAATAAAAATAACAAATTCGTTGCAAAACATTTATTTGAAATATTCATAATAAATTCTTAACGAATTCATAATGAGCTAGTCTGAATTATGAATTCGTTAAGAATTTATTATGAATATTTCATTTTATTATATTTCATCGTACGACTTTGCATCTTATCCTTTTTTTTAAACATTTATTTTTTCACAAATTCAGGTCAAACTTATTGATTTTTGAAAGTTAAGCTGGTGACGTTGACGCTCACGCCGTCTTAACTGTGAGAGCGAGACATGAGAATTGCGGGAGCAAGAAAGCATTTAATTGTCAATAGACGCGCACTTACGTTTCATATGAGCACACTGGGTCCTCAGAAGAATGGGATGTGGGCGTGGCTAACTAAGTATTAATCGCAAACAAATTACGAATAAATTAGTTACGTATGATGCGCAGGACAGGCCGGAGGATCAATGACGAACGGAGTGACGAATTCCAGTAACAATAATAACTTAGAATTGACAACTGCGAAAATTGAGGTCGATAGTTGCCAGGTTTCTTTCATTGCAGCGGCCAGCTGGCTAATGCTCAACCTCCAAAAAGGTGTCGAGTGGCGTAGTGGTTAGAATGCGTTCTACGGATCGAGTATCTATGCCTGTGATCGCGGGTTCAATCCCCGTCGACACCTTAGGAAATTTTCGGGCGAGAGAAATTCCTACGTGCGTCTTTCTTCGGAAGGCAAGTACTCTACATTAAGTAATATTGACAAGAACAAATTACCAGGCCTCCCCCTGGAGGACCCGAAAGGATGATTAAACTGGTGCCTCCTGAACTTTGACTCTTGACACGTCACCCCTATATATATATTATTCGCAATTTTCAGCCTTTATTGCCATTCCAATTTACAGTAGATGCGTGTAGTACTATCTTAAATGTGGTAATGCCAATGGTGGTTATTACCCTCTATTCACATATTATACTTGCGTTTTTTGTTAAGGAAGTCTCTCCCCCGATTACTTAAGTCTTCACAACAAAAATATTCTTTATGAATACACGATGAGCGACGAAACATACACGATGATAATCAAACCTAATCATGTATCAAACATGTGTTCAATATATTTGGCAAAGGAATTTCTGTATCTGTCTCACACCTAGAACACAAAATAATATGAAATGAATTATGTGCACAAACATGGGGTAGGAGGCTGGTGATCGCAGTTCAACTGTTTTGCTCAAGCGCCATCTAGTGAACATGACTCTTCCCCCAAACGATGGGAGGATAATTTTATCACTTTGCGTGATCGGTGACTGCATAGTTCTTTTAGCAAAGCAACTAACTCCAGTTCCAGTTCATCGTTTATTTAAAAAAAGGACTAATCATTCATAGAGAAAAAGAACTAAACCATTCCAGTCCTTTTTCAAAAAGACTTTAGGCTCCTTTTTGCTCCTTTTGAAAAGAAACTTTGGCGCTTTCACATTACATTTGTAAGAAAAGTAGTCATTTCTCAAGAAAGTAAGAAGCAATTTGGAACATTAGAAAGTGAAATCCGTTTCAAAACATGTAAATACTTAAACTCACTGAAGACTAATGATAGAATCTGTCAAATCTGTGAATTAAAACAGAAATACATTAGTAGATGCTAGCTGGGTTTCCGGTACATTTCTGCTTAAAAGATAAGGAACTTCCCGAAATTAGTAAAGAAGCTCAAAAAGGGAGCTAGTTCTCTATCTCCTGCCTAGAAGCTAAGAAGTTTTAAAGTTTCTACTACATGTGTATGGTTGAACTCAATATGTCGCCACCCTGAAAGCAAAACTGAATCGCAACTGTCATGTTCTGTCAGTACAATTTTAGCATAATTCCATTCAATATCGACTATCGTGCTAGGAGCGAACACAAAAATTTCTCTGAAATCATAAAGGTTCCTTTAATAAAAGGAATACGTTTCTAGGAACATAAGTTTCCCATCCCGTTTTTACACTATGCCTGTAAGCAAGTCTGTGCGCACCCATCATTGGGGATCGTGTCCTTGAATATTAAGTATTTTAAACATTGTCATTAATCACCGATGAAGTGCCAGCACTCGTAGGGATCAACCGATATATTAAGACATTGAACTGAACAAGTTTGTGCGCGCGTTGTTCAAAATGTATAATGATGAGTGAAACTACAAACAACCATTCAACACCTTTGACTATAGGAACGTCAACTCAGACATTCCAACACGACACTTCAAACGTTGACAGTACATCTTTCATATATACGCGCTATTGCCATATTTGTGAATCGTAACAAAATAATCATTTCAGTGCTTCCTTATTTGACAAGACAGAAACAAAAATAACTTTTACACGCTATGATATTTCATGTTGATGTGCGTCTTGCCAATGAGCCGAACCTTTAGATTGCATATGCAATTCTTTATATTATTATATCTACAATTACATGTATATTTCAAGTACCATTTCATGTGCATGTATTATAGTTACCGATTCGAGTAGTTAGCAGTCGTTGAATGATTGCCTCGTGGTGACATGGCTAGCGCGTCGGATTATTACAGTCGTGATCGAGGGTTCAATTCCGGACATTATACCCCTTTTTGTACGGTATTAGGACACGTTAAAGGATCCTACTTAGACTTCCAAGAGTAGGCATAATTTTTTTGGGCGAATCGCTGGTGGACCTCTTCAGCAAATATATTTTTAAATGCTGTCGATTAAGACGCTAAATTTTAAATACATCAAGATAAAATGCGATCCATCATCCTCAATAACAGTTTGCGTGTTACGTGTTTTACATAATATTCGAAAGAATTCCATAACATGAAATAGCGTCGCTTTTCAATGGTATCGATCGAATACGTGGGTTATACAAACTGCCTAAATATATTTGCGATTCAGAAACTGTTCGATTATCTGAATTTAGTAATCGTAATCATGTAGTTTGCGATCAACATGCATTCTATCGGATGCGTTCTTTCTGAGAAAAAGGTGACGATTTTCCATGTATTCGAATGTCATTTACAATCATTTACGAACTTGTCAATTCACATATTAGTCTGTTAAAGTATAACCGCTTAGCAACACGTAACATAGATTTCATTTTAAAATCCAGTTTCAAGTTGATCTAGGGCAACCAATTTTAAGTCAACCATCGCCAACAACTTTAAACAGACAGCGTCGTTTATGTTTGATGATAACTCTTTCGAAGATATTACGAACCGTCGCATCAAACATTTAGTATGCATTGATAGTACGCGGTATAAGGCTATAAGCTACAGCCCTGACAACGATTTTTATAACAAGTTGATCTAGCTTTTGAGCAACGGGGCCATTTTCTTCAAAATGTTGTAGAAATTTCAAAGAAAAGGTTGGCTAGCAGGCACTTAACCTACATCGACATATAAATGCCACCACAGTTAACGATACCTGGAAGGGTAGTTTTGCGAAATGCCGCGACCCTGTAGATGCAATCACCAGAAACATTTCTAAATTCGTTACACTGGTTATACTTTTGACGTTGAAAAATAACGTCAAACGTCATGTGTCAGTGAATAGTCAAATCAGGAATATTTTGGCAGAGTAATGATATCCGTTTTTAATTTATTTCGTTTATTTGGACTCTGTGGTGGAGATCCAGAGAATCCGATCGTCGTTCGTTGCGAAGGTATACTACCAGCAAAATATTTGAACAATTGCAATCGATTAAGCGCTCATACTAAAGAATTGCAATTGGGGTGACAATCGCTACCTTCGGTTGGAAAGGCTTTTTCCAAAGGAAAACTTGATTCCACAGAATACGTATTCATTCAAATACCAATATGTAAATGACATTACATGCCATGGTAACGATATGCATACAGAATTATTTTAAAGTATTGCCAGTCTGTAGAAATACTCTATTTGGAGAATGCACCCGTTTCGGCGACAAGTTTAATAGTCAAATGAAAGTCAAATAGTCACATTTCTGTCTGTATTACAAAGGAAACCGAATATGCGTTTTGAGATTCTTTTTGAGACACTCTCATGTCGAGATCGACGTTCCAGTTAGTAAAAATACGCGAGTGACATTAGCAGAATGCAACGAAACAAGTTTTCGAATCTGAAGTTTTCTATACAATGATCCATAAAAACGAGCACCCCAAAAACATTAGTTTAGTTTTAATAAACACATCTGTACTAGACGTGAATAATTAGCACCCATTTGTTATAAACACAATGTCTCCAAGTTTAATAACTAAATCATGATTCATACTTTTTGCATTGACGCCTAATGTATCTTCCTGGGAACCTCTCCCCTCTCCTTTCGTTGGTCCAGCTTCTTCGCAATTTTTCAAGAAACAAACTTAGCTCGAAGTTGTCTTTTTACTGCAATAAAATTAATTTAATCTCTTTTCGTTTTTTCTTATCCTTAGCAAACAAAAAAACAATTTTGTTGCCCTACCTGAGCGAATCGTTAAGATTAACACTCGTCGGTATCCCACTCGGTATTGCGACTGACTTTGGCTCGCCGGTCCCGGGTTCGATTCCTGGCGCGGGCTCTCGAATAATATCGATCCCAGGGTACTGGTGAAAATATGCCCCTAGCATCTAAGCACCAAGAGGGGGTCAGAAACGTAGTGCAGCGACTACAGAGATGGGACATTTTAAAAAAATGTTAGCTGCAATGCCAGTTGTTGCTTTCAGGGGCAGCATCACCCATTGGAAGCTACAAGTGGCTCAGGAATCTTGAATCATTGAAACTGCAGTTTCAATTGCAATTCAATGCAATGCAGTGCAATTCAATTCAAACTGCACGTAGAATAACAAAATGAAAGATGTAGCCTTTTTATTTTTTAATTCTATCGACACAAGCGGCATAATTGTGAGTGTTAAGTGCGCATGTAAGTCAAGGTGTTTCTTACACGAATGCTGAAGCTTGGCGCGCCACCTGGTGTTTACGATATTGTTACGACACGTTACGATAAAAGGCAATCTGAGTATTGGCTACATTTCGTGTTTATTTAACCAAAACATGAATCTAACTCATGACTTCATAAGTATTGTTTGACGTAGTCGCTATTATATAATAGCAAACTTGGCCATTAAAAACGTAATAAGTAGTGAATGACATTAATACTCGTAGTTGGCAAATTACCAGGTCGCCCCCTAGGGTACAGGGGAGGTTAGGGTGAACCGGTAAACCTCCTAAAGTCATTTCTTCGTAGTTGGCAATGTGACCACAGTAGACATATCCGTTTATTAATCGCGCATTGGCTACAATATCGCCAAAATAGTTTAAAAGCTAGATTAAACAGAACGCAATTCCTGGGAGTCAAGGTAAACCGGATACGTCCCGTCCATCATCAATCCACCCCAGCTTTATTCTCAATTCTCAACTTCAGCTTCCTACACGTACATCCCTTTTTCAAATTTAATGCATTTATTGCACACGAAGCAAAGGTCAAGAAAAGCATTACACTCGAGCGAAAGATGCGGTTTTTATTCATAGGAATTAATTTTGTACATATTTCTCAGTGGGTATTTGTTATTGTAACAGCGGGACGTCTAGAGAATCTTGAGAAGAACTTCTTCGCCTCGGGGTACCCGTGTGACCCAGCACATTTTTTGCCTCTGGTGCTCATGGCCTACGTACAACTCTAAGTACTGGAAAACTTCCAGCACAGCTCTTCGAGCACCTCTTTAAGTCACCTGACTCGCCACACGCATACTAAGAAAAATATCATATGTAATGAGGAAAAAATGGTACGACTGAAAGACTAATCACAACCTTGCCTGATTGTTGCCACAGTGAAAAGTTGCGGTATGCGCTGCTTTTTATCACTAGGTGGCGTTCAAACGTTGCTGCTGGTGGTGCAGTGGAGCTTAAGTTTTCCAAATCTAGATCGCAAATCAATGACATTGTAATATGTGGGTATTTCTTTCAATTGTAAACTCCAAAATTTGTAGGTGACAACGGGGATTAATGGCAATAATTGTGATGACGAAATAATTCATAATTATTGTCATTTTAATTGGAAGTTGCGTTTGTCAATGCAGTCACGCAGTGTACAGCATCGAGATGAGCATATTGGAATTATTCTTGTTTTACCCAATCAACTGTAGTCAGCCGCACTACAGGTGTTACGTACCCCTCATGGTACTTAGACACTATGCGAGGGGCACGACCAGTACCCCGGGATCGAATAATCGAGAGCTCGCGCCGGGAATCGAACCCGGGACCGC
>JAQGBY010002632.1:0-22115 GCA_034698785.1 Mycogona germanica | reverse complement strand
CTGTTGATTAAGAATAATTCATCGCTTGGGCAAACAAAATGGCATTTCTGTGGAGCAAAAGTGAAATGTTTTATAATATAAATGGACCCGTTATATTAGTCAGAGTCACAATCAGCGTTCATTTAATTTTTCCACGCTATTTGATCGATGCAAGAAAAATGAAAAATTCAAACCTTGACCAAAACTCGCCGTCGGATGACGCTCTGTAGCAGGTTTCCCATGTTGGACTCAATCTTCCTCAGTGAAGATTCCGTCACCGTCACGTGACCCAAATCAGGCTATCACAGCTTGGGGAAGACTGAACTGAGGAAGATTTAATCCAAAAATAGGTCCCCAGTTTGTACGGATTGAGCGTCTGATTGACGGACTTTTTAAGAATTGCTAAATTTAATCTGAAGTTTGTGAGAGATGAGCTGATCGAACACATTTTATTTTCTGATTATTTCAATTCAAGGATAAATAGTTAGGTGAACTTAAGAGATGTCGAGTGACGAAATGGTTAGCGTGCTTGTCGTCTATGCCCGTATCGTGAGTTCGATCCTGACCGATACGTTTATTTGATAATTTTTCTGGCGAGAGAAATTCGTACGTATACCTTCTTTCGGAATAAACATACCCAGGCTAAAATAAAATGAAAGTTCATATTATTTTGCTAACTAGGTTAGGCAAAATTACCATGGCACCCCTAGGGGGGTTTTGAGCTAGGCTAGAAAGCTGGTAATCCTTTACAACAGACTTTAAAAATATTGAAAGTTCACGAGCAAATAAAAAACACAAGTGTTGTCTACAATTGTATTTCAGACGTTATCGCCCATTCTAATATTTCTGGTGTTTTGATTTTGCTATTTAGACTTCCACTTGAGAAACTTTAGGTCACTTAATCGGAGTTGCAGTTTCCCACTTCCCTATTTCCATGGAGGATGTTCACACTTTTAGTAATTTAGGATACGTCTCTAAATGCAAGTTAAACAATATCTCCCCCCAGAATCTTACAAATAAATTAAAGATAAATTAAAATCTTAGAATGGGCAAGCACAGTGTCAATGTCACACAGTCGAAACCTCTCTATTTTTACTTCTCAAATATTATCAAAAGGCTTTGGAAACAAAAAATGATTGCTCGTTGTTTTTCAATGTGATCGATTGATAATAAACGGATATCTTTGCATTTCCAAATGGAACGTAACATTTGGAATATGCCCTGGGCAGGTGTCCCAGTCGCCAACCCTTGAAGCTGGCTCTGGCTATATATACAAGCGATATTTGGCAATTGGATTATTGCCGTTTGCTGAGAGGGAAACGAGCGAGCGAGAGAGCGAGCCATTCCGTCGGGGGAGCCGTGTTGTACCAGTTATCTGCTCAATTGACTCCGAGATGAAATTCTCTTTTCTCCAAGACGATGGAACGCCTACTCTCTCCATTGTCGTGGTCCAGATACGGAGCATTGGTCGGGACATAACTGATTTCAATTGAAAACTGGTAAAACATGTCAATATGCGCATAACGTATGGCTTGGTAAATCCAAATTTTTAAATATAAAAAAAAACATGTTGAGGCACCACTGCATGACGTCATTACAGAGTATAGCACGCGAAAAATTAGTTACTTCACATTTAACGTTTGCGTTTATCGCGTGTCATCGTGTAAACGTAAAATAGCCGGTAATTTTAAACAATTAGTTTTTATTTCATTGGTGGTTACTGTAAACCCAGGCCAAGCCGGGCACTCTTCTTGTATATATATAATCCTACCACAAAAAAGTACAAACTCTCTTTTAATTTTTTTTTTAATTTCCAGTAGTGTCCTGGGGTTTGCCCTTTCTTTGCAATTATATACAGTTTAGTATTAACCTTTGTCCTTAACTGGTCATTCGACCCCCGCCATAGACCCCATCAGGGGCTGCTTGTGAATACATATTGTGTTTGTAATTGTAATAGTAAAATAGCATCAGACGAGCGTAACTTAGAAATTAGACAATCCGTTTGTCATTCATTCGATGCAGACCCGGACTCAGCATTAGAAATTAAAATGAATGATAAATTATTGTCTGCATCTCAGTTCAAACTCATTAGTCTTCTCCACCCTTATTTAACTTAATTCCTTGCTCGCTGAAATGGAGACCGGTGATTCGGGAACGATCGAACAAACATTGGTCGCAGACTGATAAGTGGGCAAGCGGTAAGGGGGTAGCCCTCAATATTTATTGCAGCATTGAATCTGTTTAAGTATTAAATATCTCGGCATGTACGTGTATTAACGTGTATTTACGAGCTTTCCAGAGAAATTCTTTATAAGCGCCGACCCGTATAAAATGACTCGTACTTTCAGGGAAAAATCAACGTTGATTTTGTTGGCGCGCATATTTTAGCGCTTCGTTGATTCCGTGTTAGCCGGTGGTGGCGCCATCTGTTGGCTAAAACATAGAATCTCAGAAATTTCATCGATCTAGCAGTCATTAACCAGCTTTGGACGATGTCGGGAACAATTTTTGTAAGAACGGATTCAGGAACGGTTTACCACTGTTACTAGAGTATACTGTACGTGTGGGTCCGTATTCTTAAAAATTGACTTCCGTAAAATGCCTCTTTTTTTAAAACTTTTATGGTGAGTTATTTATGGAAGCCTGGTACCTTCTCTTTGCGAATGAGCAGTCGACATTTGCATACTATCAAAAAGTATTGGGGCAATGACAACAATTTTCAAATTACTAGTCTAAAATACTGTAGCCATCCTGGTTCCTCCACTCGAAGCGCCAACCAGCGGAGACAAGCGAATCCACATGGTTTTTCATGCATGGCATCTAGTATATATACATGCAGTAGAGCGCCTTGTTTTCGTCGTCACGTTGGCGAAACGTCTAATGTTATGTTGTTAACAAAACGCTGACAGGTTTGATAAACATTCGATTCGTTAGCACCATGATTTCCTTTTCTCGTGAATTATCGGACCCCCACAACAAGCCCCGGATGAGGTGCATACGTTGTGGCAGGAGAAGGGGGGCTGATTAGCAACTCGGATTTCCCCCAGGTGTCGCTGACGACATAGACTTGGCATAGTTATTGAGCAGACCACTATTCTCATGCATTGCGTAAATTAGTCTGTGTTAGCGAAATGTTGACGCGCCCCATTAACTTAACTAGTTTTCTTTTGGCATCCCATTTGTTTTGTTGTGTGTGAGTGAGCGCGCTCGATTGCGAAGTAAGCCAGTGTTGGCATAATAAATACACAGGGTCATTTATGTCATTTGGAGACACGACTCGGGAGTTCCGTAGCCACCACTACCGCACTGAGAGATCCCCGTGGTCGTCTTCGAAGGCTAACGTCTCGCATCATTTCCGTCAGTGACTTACATCACAGTTAAGAGTAACAAATGAAGTGTTGCTTAAAACAATCGTACTATCTCCTCATTTGTTTCAAAATTGCTATTTTAACGCTGGTGTATTATGGAGCTTTGAATCTCTTGAGATCATGAAAAAGTAAATTCTAAACAAAATTATTTTTGTATGTATGATTACAGTACATTTGCGTCTCGTTTGAATTAGGTGAAATTGCTGCTGCCAGAACAGTCGTCTTAGCATTTACAGAGATTCGCCGATGGGTGGCGCCGCGAACCGGGACGAGATTGCCATGGCGCTGTAATTTTGGAATGAGGGGATAATGAAGCTGACTGATCCGCTTGATTGCTAATGAAAGCAATTGAAAATTGTCACATTTTATTGGACGTGATTTTGCAAATGACGTGCCGGAAATGAGGAGAGGGTGGGAGGGGTTTGGGGTAGAGAGATCGATTCAGAGAAGACTAATGGTGACGAAGGTGAGACAGGCCCACTGAAATCCATTAATTGGCATGACAGCTTCTCTACGACACTCTCTGATTAGATTCTTTTATATCACGCTCGTACGACCGCCGAAAAGTAAACTGAACCTTCCGATAAAAAACATTTCAATGAGTTTAGGGAGCACATTTTGGAATGTTTATCGAATAGATACAGTATGCTGATTGGGTTTGTTGAAATTACTGTAAAGAAAATACGCTAAAGTTTGCCAATAGAGAAGGTTAGTGAAAAAGCATTCCCCAATTCAACGCCTTGGGAAAGTTAGGTATCTCGAAAGATCTCTTGTGGCGTTCGTTTCATAATTGCATTTTATGATGCGTTACAAAATCGTGCTCCTGCGTTGTGTAAATAATTCGTATAGTCTGATTAAAGGAAAACAAGAGTTGCCTATTTCAGGCACATTTGACTAACCATTGAAAACCATAATTTTTTTAATCTGTTGTTGTTGCTCGAGTCTAGAACGTGCCTGTAGGTGATTGTTAATTTCAATGTCTGTTCACCCTAATTGGACTAAAGGCAACTAAAGAAAATATGACGACGACAGAAAAGATATTGGATAATATTGATTGGATCTTTGGATTGTGCACAATCTTAAAACGAAATAACCGTCCTTGCACTACGGAATAACATTCGAACTATGTTTTAGCTTAGAGCGTTTTGAAATTAAGAAGTGAACATAAAATATAAAGGTATTTCGCTGTATGATGAGCAAAAAATATTTTTTCCCCACTCTTCTCAGATGGTAGTTGCCGTAGACTAATCCGAAGCTACATTTCCACGATCCCAGCAGCCCATGTAAATATGTTTGTCATCTATACAGTTTACATGTCACCGTTTCTTTTTCCTATTTCAACGTTATATTTGAAGATAAACATATAACAAAAAATCACCTAATACATTATGTAATTATTACGTGCGGGTTTTCCGGTCTTTCTGATGCTAGAATCAATCTTGACGTTTTTATTTATAATTTCGCGAACTCGGTCATCTTCAACTCGCGCGGTTCAACGAAATTTCTTAAAGAGAGTTCATGTCTTTATTATTATTAAGGGATAACGTTTAATAACTTCAAACATAGCGATTGACGTACAATGTTAAGCTGAAACAGCGCTATCTTGTAATAGTTCGATGAGCGAATATTTATTCTGGTCGCCAGCCACTTTCAGCTAGGAGTGAGGGAAATTCTGCTTTCGGTCAACTTGTAAGTAAAGCTGGATGGCTGACCAATATGGAGGAGCGCGGAGTGAAAATTTGCAATCTCATTAGATCATTCCCACCAGTCTCGGATAAACGGATTGTTGCTCCACATTTTTCGTGGTTGCAGGGAGTCCGGTGGGTTCTGTATTTATATTGCAATTAGCCGATGCAGTCTGGCACTTGGAACAACGGTGAAATCAGTAGCGCCAATTTCAATTAGATGTTTCCATTCTGTCAGGTTATTTGCATTTAGGCGGCGTAGCTCTTTGCTGGAATCTCCTAGCAAAATAGTTATTCTTGAAATCCCACCTCGCGGCCAAGTTCTTGGTGCCCATTAAATTCCAAGTGATGGGGGCGGGGCACTCACTGATTAATTGGTGCTCAAACTCATTTCGAATTGAAAGGTAATTGAACTTTAACATCTTTGTCAATGTAATACGAAACCTAATGTATTATTAGACGACGAGTTGGTTTTATTCAAAATGAGACTATAATTGGTCTCGTCTTGAGCTGTCTGGACGATAAGGATACGTCGTTCAGGATTTCAAAACGAGATCTGTATATTATTCGATCCATCGCAATTCGGTTGACTGTTTGTTTGACCTGAACAAGTCAAAACAGTCCATTATTTTCCATTCCATTGCGGACGAATTCCGAGACAATGCCGCCTCGATTTGGTTTAAAAACTCGACTGTTTGGAGGTGACTTCAGGACGGCTCTTGATGGAAGGAGGCTGCCGGGCTTTTTGAACACTGATAATCCTGTTTGCAGAGACATTCAGTTTCAATTTCTGTAGTAGTACATTTAAAGGTCATAGTTCTTCTGGAGGCTATTTAACCGGAAAACTGCAGAGCATTTGGGAGTTCTGGCTAATTTAATTTTCGATAAAAGCTTCCCTAAACTGTTTTTTTTTCAGGCAGTGAACACACTGTACATGCACTTTCCTTTTCACGTTAAACCGAGAACATTGCGTTCTTCGTTTTCTTGGGTGCGTTCTTTTTTAATAATAAACGACTTTTATTCAAGGATAATCGTCAAAGGTGCCGGTGAGTTCAAGTACGAATATATATATATGCGTGTGTGTCATTTAAATATTATAATTTGTCGTCCTTCACTGTAATTCAGACCCTAAAATTTCAAGTTGCTAGTGCGACTGAAAACGTAAATGATTTTCTTGAGAAATGAGAATTTCTTGAGAGAGTGTATATTTTGAAAAATACGTATCTCAGTGGTCCTTCAAATCTGAGCAAAACTCCTGGGCACCTTCGCGCCTCTAGCGGCGTTTTGATCCGGAGGCGATTTGCCATCAGCACCATCCGAATTATGAAGTGCGCGTCGAAATCTCATTCCAGCAATTGGAAATTGATTGGATTTATTTATCGATTATCGATAACCGGGCAGAAAATTTCGAAAGTTGATTTAATCACGCAGCCCGCGTCGATTTGGTGCCGACACGCTCTTCTACAAACCATTCCAGAACCCTGGCGACTGACGCATCCACCGAATACACCCGAGATAGGAAAGCTGATATAAAAATTGTATTTCGGCGTTTCTGTATTCGCTCGACGAGATCTACGCGCAATGAGGGTTTGACGATGAGTTGCCCAACGCCATTTGGTGGCGACACCGGGTATTCGGCGAATCATGGTCGATTGAGTCATGGCCAATTTCGAAATAAATGGCTAATGGTGGAGATTCCGCGGTGGATGTTTATTTGGGTTTCGTCAGGAGGGAAATCGGAACGTAGGGGGGATTCGCTCGTCTCGTACCTATATATATATTTGGTAGGATGTTGATTGACCTCAAACGGACGCCGGATTTCCGAGGAAAAGTGTCCCATGGTACCGAACCAATTTTACTTATTGGTACGACTCGTTAAGACCAATCACTCAATTAGGCGGCAGCGAAAAGGGGAAGCAACCATAACGGGGTGCATCGAAATGGCAATTTAAAGATATTTTGCCTTAGTATAGTCACATGTGTCTTTGGTATAGTGGAGAGTAATTTTGATTATTTCATCTAATCTTGTCGGTCGTGTTTATGGATTTCTGATTTATTCACCCCCTCAAGTTATATTGTGCATTGCCAATACGAATTAGCTGTTTCATTAAAAACGCTGTTGCCACTTTTACGCCTCATTATTCAAACGCAAATTGTGTGACTCGAATTTATAAATTCCTATTTTATTGGTCTCGGATTAAGTTCTTCACATTGAACAATGCGGTAGAAATGGCTCGAGGACATTCAGTGACAAGTCTTGTTTGTGCGCACATGTGATTTTTGATTGGAATAATAAATTAGTGCTACAGAATTTATATATTGCACTGTATATATAGGCTGTATAGTTCTTTGGTTTCAGCAGCACAATTTATATGAGCACGCATTTGTAATTTACAAGACACCACTGATGCGCCACTAGTGGTGACAACTGAAATCTCGCGTTTTTGCCTAGAAGGATAGGAATAGTCAACCGCAGATCACAGTGCTAAAACAAAGATTGCCTTCGATTAGCTTTGGGGATTTAGAATTGACCGTGGGTGGCCTCTCCAATTTCCTGAATTTCTAAAGGCAAAGTAGTGCCCAATTTATTTGAAGTGAGTAGTACAGTTCGAACTCATTTGCATTATCCGGATTTTTCTACTTTAGTGTTGAAAGTTCCAAACGAGGAAGAGAGGAGCTTCAGTTCAGGCCAAACTTTTAAATTGGTTTTGCTGTAATCTGGTGATCGCGGTTAGGAGAATGTGGTTATACGTAATCTCCTGAGACCCAAGTCAAAATATTCAGGATATACTTGATTTTACTTACTTGATATGCAAATAAATAGGACTGACTGATGCTCATGAAACGAGCCACATATGTTCTTCAACATATTGTTTTTATACTCCCGGCCACAGGAGTCGCTTTTTTCTCAGACACAACCTTTTAAAATCACCTACCACATTGATATTTTGTTTCCCATATCGCTGAGCTGAACGAATTAATAGCTGTAATGCAACGCTCCCTGTGCTCTCGAAATTTGAAAACAACATGTTGAAAAACATTTTGCCAAATCTAAAGCAATTCGAAACGATTTTGATAAGATATATTTTGGCTTTGTATTGGGTGGGGCCACCCGAGGTGGGATCGCTTTTAATGTGCACGTCTAAACGAGCACACCGGGTCCCGGAAGGACACGCATAAATTGGCTTAGCATAGTCTCGGTGACGCTGGCAAGATAGCTGGTCCCGAATTTCTTGGCTGGAACCTGAAGTTTGGCTCTGTCTTAACCGATTTCGGGATTGCAAGTGTGCCGGTGTTATGGGCCTTTGGCAACTAATCAAGAGATTCGACAATTACGAAAGACTTCGTATATAGCCATATAAAAGCTGGAGTCATGTTTTATACGACGTAGTTAACAATGGTTTCCCCGATTACTATATCGGTCGTGATTTCTTTTGGTTCCCAGGTGAAATCTCGTCGCACGTACCGTCAAGTACGTTTCTTTGTTGCGACTGGTCTTCATGTCAAATAAGTTTAAGAATGTCAAATAAGTTATTTTCTATATTAGTTTGTTGCGTTTGTCATTTAATCAATTATTTTGTAAGATTTCCCATTTACCAGTAAGTATTACTGTTATACATGCTTCACGAGGAAATAGGCTGTTCCATGAGATCTAATTTCTCAATTATCACGTAAAGCACTCTATAAATGATTAGTTGATTAATGTTTTGTTAAAACTATCTTTTCAATCGATTATTTTTTTCCCGTTTGACACTTTAGTTATGAGCTATTCGATTAGAGTTGAAGACACAGAGACAAAGGCACAGAGAGTTAGCTGCAGTATTACTTGGATATCTGCTGGTGTCTTAGCCTCGAATAAAAAGATGCCCATTTTAAATGAATATTCGAAAGAGCAATGGATGCATTGCGGCACAGCATCAGGGGGAGCTTTTATGAAGCCGTTTCGATGTGCGAGCAACAATTCATCTTTATCTCTGAGCTTCTGTTTATGGATGCTAAATGCATCTATTATGGAACCATGTCTGCCAAATAGACAAACAGTTCTACCTTTCAGCTCGCCAGTCCTTGTTTCGGTTTATTTTTAATTTTACCGCAATATTGTAGCTATTTATCTTGTAAGAATCAGAGCATTTCTAAAGAAAATATTACGTCGTCGTAGAATTTTGGCGTATGCAAGCCGTTTCCACAAAAGGTGTTCCCCAAAATGGTAAACATGGCAAGGTGTTTTGACTTACCTTATATGGTTGATGTACAATCCAGAGTATGTAAACAACAAGGAAATTCCGAATTAACAAAACTCTATGGCTAGTCCGGTATCTCGGACTAACTGAAAATTAGTACAGTTCGTCGTACTTTACGGTATATTCATGCTATGTGAAGTACTGCAGGTATCGTAAAACTTTGATGCGTTTTATTTAATGGAATTTGCCCTTTTTGTTTCTTGCCAGAAATAGGAAACACTTTTTATCACGACCTGAAGTGCAGTCTGCTATCTCTTAACTTTTACTTTCGTTAGGGTTTTATCCGATCCTTATTGGTCTAGTGTATTTCGTGGAGCGTTTTTGTCCTTTTTTAGACTGTTCTCAAAGTTTCCTATCCCATAAAAAATCTGAATGTATATCACTCCAAGGCTTTTTGTGAAAATGGAACCATATCATACATTTCTCAAGGCTAAAATTACAATTTCGTTACAATAAGTCTTAAAAATGTTTTACGTTCATATTCTTTTTTGAAAAGATACATTCCTTGGGAAACGTGTTTCATACGAACAGTGTATATTAAACTTCCTTCCAAGTATTTTCTGTCTTATTAATTTTAATGTTTTTAAGAGAACTATATTTTAACATACTATTCATTTTTTAAATGAATACTTTTTTCTTTGGAAGGCATCTTCATTTGATTGTTATTTGAAATTGTTTCTGATTTAAAAGCAGTCCACTTGCTGGAACGGTCAGAGTAGTAAAGGTTAGATTAGTCATAAAATTAGTGTGGCACTGATTTATAGTGTTCGACATCTTGCAGTGAAGACGTCAAGACATCAAGATTTCTCGGTGTTTAAATAATTGTCGACTATTGCAACCAGATGCCGCCTGCCTGGTGACGAAAAGAGCACCACCTAGGGATAATGTGCAGCGCTCACCCGAGTGTTTGTCATCTTATGGCGTTGGTTTTCTCTCCAAAAGTTAACTAATGCGATGGTTTTATCGAGATCATCTCCGACGTGAACCCGCTCGCGACGACGTCACTGCACCAGGCCATTACAACCGGCTCCGAGCATCTCTCACGCGTTTCTTTCAATCGCCCAAATCGGCCCGCCGTGAATTGACGTCGGCGTTCTGGGAACGGGAATCCAGCGTTGGAACATGAGAGACGCGCGCGTCTGGATATTCGGAACAAATTGGCGAGGAGAAAAGAGGTTACGAGGAGAATGTCGACCTCGTCACCTTGGCCGGATATGGAACAAGAAGAGAACGGAACGGCGGATCATAAAATCTACGCACGGCGTTGCTATGGGAATCGCAATACTCGAATGTGCTAGCCAACGAAATCACCAACCGTAAAATGGGGCTACTCAAATTCTGAATATTATTTTTAAGTGATTTGTCTGGCGGCTTGTAACTATTTTATCAATTCAAGAAATTTGATATTCACATTTCTTGGATATTATTTCGATGTTAGGTAATTTATTTTATGAGACGTATTGTGAAGTTCGATGCATCAGGGTTCGTCTTGATTTGAATTTCGGTTGTTCGTGTTGTGAATTAATTAAGCGATCAACAAATCAACACGTGACCCAGCCACTATTCAGAGGCACACGCTCCATGTGAAATGATAAAGTTATTTACATGATTAATTACAGGTAGATAGGTTATCTGATTTGGAGCCATGTTTCAGCTTCCTGGTGGTCGCTAGAAATAATTAACGCTTCAACAAATGATAGAGTCTACTCTAGGGTTACACTAGAGGTTACTCGAAAGTCTATCTCCAAAATCTTAATATTGACTAGCTGTTCGGAGCATTGAGATTGGTGCACCATCGACTTTTCATGCGGACTCCACCAGCTGGATATTGAAATAAATCTGACGTTGAAAAAGTGTTAAAGATTTCCGAAGAAATAATGTATCCGCGACCAAAACGAGATAGTCAGTTGCTCTGATTAACTCGTTTTGGTCGCGGATACATTATTTCTTCGGAAATCCATCATAATTAAAAAACAGCTCCTATAAAAACTTTAACGATTGTTGCCAAAGTGACAAAGTGTTTATGCAGTGACCGTTAAAGGTTCCAATGACTTGCGATAGGATCGCTTGAAGCTCATTGTCAGTTGTCGAACTCGGGGTCAGATAACCAGAGTATTTGCTACTAGAACTTTTCTTTCTCTATGTTATTTTTGCTGACATTCCGGATACGGTTAGAGGGCACCACGTGTTAAATCCTTTGGGCTCAATCCACCTCGCCAGCGAGATGTACGATTCGACGGTTGTTTGTGATTGGTGGACACGCTTTGTCCTCATCGCCGTCTCACCTATCTCTCACTCTCCGCGTTCTCTTATAGCGACTTGCCCAACTCCCGCGAGTCTCATATCCACACGTCTTCTTCTAGCTTAAGTATCCTTCGGTCCACGCCAACGGCCGCCATTCATCTGTACAGGCGCACACACGTATACGGTACGGCCGGGTGTGACGGAAGAGGCCGGCGTGGCAAAATCAATAGCCGCATCTTAGACATTTAAGCCCAAGATCACCGCGGTCCACCATATTTTTTTTGGTGTGTGTTCGCGCACTGCAAATAATGGTGTGTTCAATTTCGGGGTTTTAAATATGAGAGAGTACCGCTGTCAAATGAAAAGATTGTCTGTCACATTAAAAGCGGCGTTACTATTTTGAACCTTAAGAATTCGAATGATGACGTCACGGAGTTGCTCGTGCGCGAGTTCAGTTCATAAAGAAAAGAAAGACCAACATGTGTGCTAAATTTTCATGGCATAAATTAATGATTTGCAATTATATGATCAAATTTCTAGCGAAACGTTTTTTTAGTCTGTACAGTAGATTTTTGTGGAGATATTTTGTATTCGAGAATGCAAATGGACAACCATTTTATGTTTTCTTTTTGTCTTTGGTGATTTAAATTTTAGGAAGGTGTATCATGGCATGACGCACGGGTTAGGTCATTGATTATGCAATCTTAAAATTTGGCCAATCTCATTTTTGGAAATCTTAACACTTTGCTGTAAAGACTGCCCTGGAATGGTTGAAATCTGTGGCGCCCGCTGGCTGCCATTTCAATTTTTTTTCCAGTGTGTATCTGCTACGCTTTTCTTGGACGTTACGTTGGAACTCGGCCAGTTCCAGGAAACGGCAAGAGCAATTTCATAAAAGGTTGGACGACCATATAATCTGCTGCCCTTGTGTCAATTTAATCGGACAAAATGCATCTTTATGGACGTAAGACCGAGTGACCCGTGCTCGCTTTATTTGCTTATTATTCATTAAGTGAATGTATTTTTGTTTTTCCGACCGGAGGGCTACGCGCCCTCCATTGTGTGTATATATCCGAGCAGAGATCATATGGATCGTATACATATATATATGTACGATGGAACGCGGTTTTTGAGAGACCAGATTTATCGCATCGGCAATCTATCTGCTTACGTTGCATTTTCTTTCCCATAGACCCCCGTCTTAGGCGATCTTGAGACTGTTGATGCGAGCGTAGAACCGAATCGTTTTCCCCGTATAGCCAGAGTAGAATCATCGGTCCCAGTAGAAACGTAAAAGAGGGATGGAAATGGTCTTTAGACGAAAGTGGCTCATTTCTTCGCCGAGGTAATTTATGACTGAGTAACGTCTTGTAGCTACTCGCATACACTGTATACGCGTACATGCTAGTCTCTACGATATTTTAGTCATGGTGAGTTATGTATAAGGATGTTGTGCGAGTCGAATTTTACTCTGTGGCACCTTAGGAATAAATGCAAGTAAGAAATTGAATGGATTAAATCCTTGTGGGAAATTGTTAACTGGTTGTATTTTTAGAATCGTTTCTAGCTTTTAAACAACTTTGTTTTTTGAGTTATCAGGTCAGTTTGAAACATTTGATTTTATTGAATTACATCGGTTCGATCCTATTTAATGCTATTTTAGTTAATTTATCCTATTTTAGTGTTTAATCGTTGAGTGAATTCATTTTTATTCGCTGATTGCATTTGTGTTCAACGATTGATTCTAATTGAAGATTTCAATTTAAAATTCCAATTATATTTAAGTTATATTCAAAAATTGATTCCAATTACTGATGTCAATACAGTGTTCAATAACGGATTACAATTCAATGCTCAAAGGTTGATTACAGTTCAGTGTTCAATTATAGATTTCAATTTAGTGTAATTTTAATAATTTCAACTATCAAAAGTAGATTGAAATTCAAGATTCAATTACAAATTCATATTGAGTGTACAATCACAGATTCTAATTCAGCTTTCAGACGATGATTATAAATGTTACTGTACAGTTACTGTACTAGCGTTCATTAATCATTTCCTATTTAAGTGTTCATTCTTTAATCCAATTTTTTACTTGCTCTTAATGAATCGATAGTTTGTGGTTTAACCTGCAAATATTTTATTCGTATACTAACTACATCGTGTATCCTTCAATGCGCGATGATAGCTACCGACTTTAGGTTTAAGGCTTGCCATTATGCGAGATTTTTGTCTCAGGAATTTGCATGTTTGTAAGTGCACCGCTTGGTCGTCATTGGATGCAAGAAACAGTCACGCAGAGAACAATATTCTCTTCCCTTGACAGTGAAGAATTGAGCCTTAGTGTAGGCGTTCGAGAATTCGCCTTGCCACAAATTAATCTTTGATGCTTACTACTATACACACACAATATATTTAGAACGAATCTGTATGTTATGATTGGTGAGCATTTTTGTGAGGTTCGAACGATCTAAGAGGGATTTCAGAATAATAAAAGTGTCTGTGTTAGTTTCAACAATGACGTATGGCGAGATATGGATTATCAATCAACATTTTCTCGTACACAACTGGTGCCAGTTTTGTGAATTATTATTGACGTGGAATTTAATTCTGCTTTCTGATCATCGGTTAGACTCTACAAGAATATTAATGTTTGAATGGAGTTCCACAAATGGTCGATTAATGAAACAATGACAAAATGTTTTTATTTTTATTTTATTTAAGTAACACATTTCTAAATCTTTCTGCGTGAGACAGTCAATTAGTAAAACTAATCGCAAGTCAAAATTTATATAAAATAAATTGTCATATTTTATATTGCAATAAGTAGTGAGATTCCTGTTTTAAAAAAATCCGGCAGCTATTCATCAATTTAGATTTACTCTCAAAAATCAACAAACTTAACCCTTATTTTAAAAAAATAGAATTTATTGAACTGAACGCGAATAAAGATTATGGCACAAAAGTTGCACTATTTACTCATTTTACAATGGCACATATTTTTTAAATTTGTATTAAGCAACCGAAAATTTATTTTTTATGACGCACTGAAGTGATTAAATTCACTAAATTCACTAAAGTCAAGTTTTCACAACAGTAGTTTCTGAGGGACACAAATTTAATTTAACAAACTTAAAGTACTAACATGTACAATTTCCGGTCTCACGATATGTACGTGGTATATAAATCGCGAGACGATTAATTTAGCAATTATTCATTGCTGCCCACTTTTAAAGTAGGCTCGATCATGCGTTCCAACAACCCTTCCCTACGCTTTTCGAAATTGAAACGTACTTCTATGGGGATCGTAGGTGACGGGTGGCTATAGTTGAGTGATCAATGATGGGTCCTGCAGTTGTCTCGACTCGCGCAGTAATTGTTTAAAACGGGGTTGATTAATTAAATGGGCACCCGCTACACTGGCCGCCAAGAACTATAGAGAGCGGTGTAAAACCCGTATGTGCACCTATATAGTAACGTCTCGTATTTATGATTGACGATGGTGTTGTTAAGAAAATTGAATTCAATTTGTTACGGTTCGCCTCTTGAAGTCGGTTAAATTATGTTGCGCGAATGCGCGGGTGGCGCCGCTGCCGCGTTATTAAGTCATCACTGATTCGTTTCGTACGAGCGCCCTCTGGTATAATTTTCGAGAAACTGCGTGAGTTTCAATGCCAGTAATTGCACTACAAAATTGATAAGTCGCACATTTCAAACCTATTTTTTTAAATCTTAACTTCTGACATCTTTACTTAGCTCCTCTTAAACTTTGAGGAACTAGGAATCGTCGACTTCTTTATGGGGATTTGATAATTTTGATTGCTTTTGTATTCATCTAGTTTTTATTGTAACCTAAAGTCTCATTTTCACTATTTCGTTTTTATAAAGCTTTTTTTCGGTTTTAGAAGTTAATATAAGAAAACTAACTCAGCAGACTCAGCCAATGTAAACGTTGCAAAATTTAATGTAAAATTGTTTTTCTAATGGCACTGTTTTTGCTATTGTTATCAGGCGCCATTTCGCCATCTGGCTTGGAACGCAATAGTTATCCAAAATCCCAAGCCAGCGCTAGGAGCACTGGGAGCAAAGACAATTTTCTTGAACGTCACCAGCGGCCACAATTAGTCTGCACATAGGCCATAGTGCGTAGTAATGCAACTTGTGAAGATTCGAAAGAAATTATTTGTATTTGGTATGCTTTTTCAGATTGTTTGAAACGATAATTTGCTCGGTTGAAACTTTTTCCTGAATCTTAAATTAAACTTTTATCATAAAATGTGTTGATTTACAGATCCAGATTTCACGTTGTTGAATGTGTAAGTTTGAAAGTCCAGATTAAATAAGTAAATTATGTAAAAATGTTGCGTATACAAATATTTCGTATGTCAAAATCTTACATTCGCTTAAGGGCGCACTAACCTAATTCGTACACATTAATCACTGTCAAAAGATAAATACAAAATTTACTCTGTCCTCTTACATCTTAACATATTTTGATTTTTTTCACCCTCAAATGTGCATATTTTAGGCCTAAAGCAATTAAGAAATATGTCTTGTATAGTCGCACAAATGTGATGTTTGGAGTCGGTTATCATTGTTTGACCGATATATTTTCGTTGAACTTTTAAACGAGTGAAATTATGAAAAGATAAAATGAATTGAATAACAAAAAATAATGAAAGTATGACGTTTCTAATCGGCATTCAATTTTCGTGTCACAGATGCAATTCAATCAAGAATTTATTAGAATTTATTTTAATATTATTTCCTATCACTGTAGTTGCTTCGCTACATGTGTTTCTGTACCGCACTATGCAAGTCAATCAATGCGAAATCAAGAAGCTCAGAATGTAATTACTATGAAATGGGGAATAATGGGAATGCGATAATAAATTTAAAAATCTGAAAAAATTGACGCTGCGCTTTATCGTTAGACGGAAGCTCAGTTCGACATTGGTTGCAATTGTCGCTGTAGTGGGCACTTCGTCCGCAAAGGTCGCTTGGAACGCTTACCGGTTATATTATTTAATTAATTTAATATTAATTAAGAGAATAATATTAAAAATAATATTTTAAATTAATAGAAACGATAATTCTTTACACAAACTGGTACACAGAGGCGCCACCAGGGAACTCCAAATGATGCACTTTTAGCTCTTTCGTGCAATCGATAACAAAATAAAAATGCAAACCCAATTCGCCATATGTTATGCATACCAGGGGTTTAGGGGGAACCAAGGTATTCTGATTATGCCCAGAGATTAGAAATATATACGATAACAATTGTTAACAGACGAAGCAGAGATTCCAAAACTAGATCTTTGGCCATATCTTTGTGATATCTCTTCTGGACAATTTTTCCCCCGACACCCTGTACCCTTATTGCTCGTCCATCAAATTTTGGCCACCTTCGATTGTGTTAGCTGGGTTGGGAGGGGGGGTGGATGAAACTGGCGCTTGACAGCCAAAGGTTATGGGCCGATGCAGGCGGGCGCTGATACAATGCAGCCCAAGCTCATCAGTCATCGGCTTTCTATCAACCGAGTCGGAGCCTCGAGAGGGGGGGGGAGGAAGGGGGCGGGGTGTGATTGGGTGAAAAGGGGAGGCGTGGGTGGGTTGGGTGAGGGGTTTGCTCGTCGCCGGTGGTTATGTTGCGGAAAAATGAAGGCTCTGACCGTCAAACTTGGTAATTGAGCGTTGGCGGGCGCAGAATAGGTTCCTTTCTCGACCACCCCACCCCCTTCCCCGTAGGGCTGTGATCTGGCAGGGATGTCATATTATTTGGGAAGTGTCTTTTCGGATAGGGAGATTCTGGAATTCCACTTCTGATTTTTGATGAGCGAGGTCGTGACTTTTTTTTTTTTGGATTCAATATTTTATCGATTAACCTGACTCATGAAAAAATTGCATGCAGAATAGGCAAACTGTGATTTTAAAAAACGTAAATTTAAAATAAAATATCTGTGCCCATCTTGGTGCTTCGGCACTATGGAAGTGGCACATTTTCAACAGTACCCCATGATCGACTAATCGAGAGGCCGCGCCGGAAGTCAAACCCTGGCACGAACAAGTACAGTGCATTTCAAAATGATTCGAATTTATTCGACCATTTTAGAAATGTAGTGAAAAGTTTTCATTTACCAAAGGTACTTGATATTCTTGCTTTAAACTTTTATGTCCCCAATAATTGTTGTAATTTGCTTTTAATATTAATTGCAAAATAATTGAAAATTTATTATCGTAACATAAAAAATGTTGAGTGCAAGTAAATACTGTGCATCTCAAAACTGATTGGCTACCGTAATTATACAAAAATACAAAAAACAAAAAAAAGTGTATTTGTAAAACAAATGCCGAATTCCATCCTGTTTTGAATTTTCAGCATTTCTTTTCGCATTGGATTTACTGAAATTTAACAATCAATAAAATATGCAAATCAATACTATCCATATTTGAAAAATGAGTGTGCAATTTTTATTCTTTTAAATAATTATAATGTGTGCAGTTTAATAAAAACATTTTTACAAGAATTCACGAGGGGGGATATTTCACGTTTGGGAAATATTCAATAATTTTTATCTGACAACACTGCATGTCGTGGCGGTGAATGTGGCAAGGGAGGTGGTGGTGGTGGTGGTGTGTTATATTGTGCTGCCAGAAGCGGGAGTTATGGCAGCGGTCTGTTGAAGATTGATTACCTCCGAATTCTAAATCGAAAGATGCAGAGAGAGTGAGGTGGTGTGGTGTTGGGGGGGGGGAGGGAGATAGACGTGTACGGTTGCAATGAGGGAGTGGTGGTGCGTATTGTAGGTGCAGGATACGACGTGGCCAGGGGAGGAAGGTGGGGATTTCTTTATTGATCCCCCAGGCTTCGTGTGAACCCGACCCTCGTGAATCAGTGATGATATTTCGCTTTTTAATGCCCGCCGCGCGTATTTGACGCGCTCCCGGGATCTGCCAAAAGTGACGCGGATGAACGTGTGTTTTTTTCTTCTCTTTCTTTCAAAGAGGCCCCCGAACCTCGACTAAATTCTCACTCGCGGTAGTAGTTATTCTTTTAGCATCTGTTCTCAACGAAGCTGGAAGGTCCAAAGAAACTGGAATCTCTCGTTAACGTTGGTGTCAATCGTAGGGGGGGGGGCGGATAAGATGATTTTTTTTTCTCTCAGCTTTTGTCATCGAGTCTGGATGTGCTAACCGAAAATGTAGGGTTTTCAATGTTATTCACTAGTGCCGTCTACGTCATCAACCGCATGCTGTAAGTTACTGGTTGGGCTACAAGTAACAGACAGTAACAAAAATTGTTCCAGGTTTATGAATTGGACTGCCTTGGGTGAATAGCTGCCATCAAAAACATTCGTAATGTGTGTAGCCATGCCTCGTCACTGCTCTGTCAAAAAGTATAAATAAAAATCAGAACTTTCTTGCATTCTCCGCCCAACAGGTGGCGCCATTTGCTAGTTCGTCTACCCGCATTGCTATTCTCCTCACGCCTGCAAAAGTCTATCCCCCGATCCCCGATTAAATATGTTTGGCAAATTTTCTAAAGGACTATTCATTAGCACTACTCCCACACACCCTACCCGTTTTTTTCCTCTCCCTTCTCACCATCACCCACAAGTCTACAATCGCCTGTGTTGAGCCGTGCTTCGTCAGTTATGTTTCACCCCACAAGAGGCCACCGATGTTGGTCCCGCTTTATCTTCTATTGGCGAGACGATATCAGTATAGTTTCGACTATATCGACCTCAAAAGGAAATAGAAGAAATTGAGCTTCCATGTTGTCAGCTATTTCAAAAAGTAATTACATATATGATGAAATAAGCAGAACAAATAATGTCCTGCAAACTAAAAATTGCCTAGGTTACACTATTTCAAAAATAATTGTTCTGATTTTAAATTAACATTCATTTTTTGCCGAGCGCATTGTTGATCTCTTGTGCTTTTCTATTCAAGACTATGATCGAGGTAATTTCGAATGAACCATTTCCACGTCTCGTCTCGAGTGGGATTGTCATTGTCGTCTTTCCACCCTCCAAAATCGCACTCCTCGATTCCGCCGACTAATCTCTCTTTCGTCTGTGTCATCGCTTTGACTTACGAACAGTTGCTGATGCCCGATACATCGGACATCCATCATTCGCTGATCAATCATGTTTGGCTTCGGTCCTCTAGGGAAACAAAAGGAATGGAGGGCTCCCTGGGAGGCAAAATACTTCAGTGGTGAATGCTCACACAATTACGCATTCGACCTACAGATGCCCATATTTTTCCTCTCCAGACCTGACGTATCTTTGACGACTCTCAAATTTCACGTTGAAGTCGACATGTTCAAGTAAACTTCATACAGAACCAACAAACCCAAATTCATTTTAACCAGTATGTGACATATTCTTTTGTGTCTGACTGTAGTTGGTACCTTCTGACATTTGTTGGTCATTGCAACACAGATCAATGATCGGAGAACTGTCTCTTTGTGGGCTCTTTGTGGGCTACCGCCATTTAAGTCCAATCAGTGGTTTGGTATTTGACCAACTAAGCGCCTCTAACGGCGACAATGGCGAGTAGCTATCACCTGCCAAGTCATAAAATGCTCACCACCGAGGGATAGAGCGCAGCTTTCTTAGCAACGTGTTCTTTTGGTCGAGTCGAAAGAAGCGTCACCTAGTGTTCAAGCGCAGATCGCATGAGCGGGAGTGCGATACCCAACGTGGCGTTTTTTTTACCCACTCTCACCGTTGACATGATTATGCGTATTGGGGTGCATAAATATCGGTCGTCAGTTCTGTTCACGCATGCCTGGTTTGCATATTTTGTCCCCAAATCTTGGTGAGGCCGCCGCCGCTCATCTAAATATGTCTTCAGGCTGGTCGCGCCATTTAAGCGGAAACATGACCACGTCGATTTCACTGAACAGTTCGTCCAGTCAAACTATGGTAACTGGTGTGTCCTCCAGAAAGAAATCAGCCTGCACACGGCGTGGGTGTCGCGTTTTTAGATTTTATTGCGCATGCGTCACAGCAGAATTTTATAGTCCGTCTGTAACAGCGGTTGAAGTTACTTTTTGATTGTTATGCATGTATCGAACGGATTCGTAACTGATTAACACTTTCAATCGATGTGTGTACACATATTTCAGTCATTTTTTGCTTCCTGCAATGTAAACGTTATGTTAATTTATAAAATTCTTTACAACCTGAAAAATTTGAATTTGATGGCGCTATACAACTCAATTTGCAATGAATGAATAAATATGTATCAGGATTCCTCATCGACTTTCCTAGTTAAATCCAAAGTCTTTGCCTCTTTTTCAAAATTAATTTATTTCAGCAGATTAAAGCTGCGATTAACTTAATAACTGCATTAACTGTTACTTTGAGTACTGGCGAATTATAAAAATATGGTTAAATATATTTATTTTTGAGCAGCGAAATTATTTGAAGAAGCTCAATTTGAGCTATTTGAAGAGGTGTTTTGTCGTTTGTAGATTTCAAATAATTACTCAAGTCCTTTATGTGGTTATACCCCCAAAGAGATATATTTGATCCCTAAAGAAGTACTTAAATTTATCCTCTATCGGCCCCTGCAAGATGGGTTCATGGATTTGTAATAATATTCTACAGAATGTTTTAAAAAAATATTAGTTTGACATTGAATGATTCTTCTAACGATATCAAGGTTATGCTTACTCAAACATCAATGTAATTTTCCTGAGATATGCGGTTAGATGATCGGAAGACAGATTTGTTGTGAGATGGTTCCTAGTTTGCTTAACGGCGCGGACTCTCGATTAATCGATCCCTAAGCACTGATGAAAATTGCATATCTCTTATAGTGCTATGAAGAAACAGAATAATCCCCGTAGTGTGTTTCACTTTACTTAAAATTTAAAATATGAATTTGAATTTTTTAGTAACCGTTCGATAAGCGTACGTATAATCTTATCCCAAGCGATCTTTCCAACAGAGAAATTGGAAGCCTACAGTGTACTGTATATATACTGATACCATGCAATTCACACTCTTGCCTGAAGATTATCATTTTAACTTGGAGAGGGATAAAAGCCAATAGGAAGTTTCTGCAGTTTCCCCTGTATGTATCGATTCCGTTCCGACCCTTCAAGCATCATCCATTTCCGAGCTCCCTATTCTCTTATCGGCATGAATTTGCACTATTAGTACTCTGGATCTTCAAAAATCCTCAAACATGGCTAATGCCAACATGTTATGCGAGCGCAGCTGCTAACTCTCAAGTAGCTTTCACACACAAAAGCGATTGACAGTAAGACTTTCTCATTGGTGAATCTATTGTCGGTATAAAAAGTCGAATTTGGAGAATGCTCTAAAAGGGTCGTAATAGGCGGTAATTGACATTGAGTAAATGATCAAATGGTTGCGATGAAATCGACCTGCTTTTAAAAATAAAATTTATTGTACTGAACGAAAATAATCAGTTTGCAATCATATCTGTTAATCATATCTTTTCTACCAGATATATTTATAAAATAATCATAATAAATTTATAACGAATTCATAATGAAGTAGTCTCCGGGACAGCACCGGACGAAAAACGACGACCAGAGTCGGCGAGAAACTCTC
>JAQGBY010002631.1:0-22119 GCA_034698785.1 Mycogona germanica | reverse complement strand
GAGACTTTTCTCGCTCTCATTTTTGAGAGATTTCAATTTTGAGACTTGAAATTGTCTTAAATTATAGGGAAACGAGAAACGACAAATTGTCTTAAAATGAGAGAATTTTAATTTGAGACATTTTATTTCTCTTAATTTTACCGCATCTCAAAAGACAATAAATGTCTTAAAAATGAGACATTTTTTTAAGTGTGTAAATGAAAGCAATCGTATCACGTAATCATCGCTAGGAGGACGGAGCTACCGTCTACCTATGACCGAGGTTCGAGCCCCATGTTAGACTTTTTAGTTTTGGTGATTTGATTATTGTCAAGAGCTTTATTGTTAATGTGATATGCTAAATAGATGTATCCATGGAGAGGGGTTTTTAGGGTGAGCACGAATGGCATTTCCTTAACATATATAGACCACCCGTCGTAGCGCAGTTGGTGAAGCGACGGACTGTGGTTCGACGGTCCCGGGTTCGATTCCCGGCGCGGGATTTGGCTCGGGGTACTGGTGAAAATGTGCCTCTCACATAGTGCTTAAGCACTGAGAAGGATACCGAATCTTCCTGTTGTGACCAGTCACTTCAGTGGATTATTGAATGATTATATAAAAATAAAAATATCCTAAGTGAAGGTTAACAACTCTTTAAGGACTGAGGTCGCGACGGGATACGGGAATTTTAAAGCCTTCGTGTACACACAAAAGAACGATGCCGGTGGTGTGGTAATGGGAATGATCCGACGTCGATCATGCCACGCCAGGCCGAGTACATACATAGGGGGTCCCCGTGGGGAGTTGTCTAGGCGTGTGTGCAAAACGGTTGTTTTCCCTTTCACCCCCCATCTTTTATCGCTCTCTTTCTCTCCCCTCCCACACTCTCCCTTTCTCTCTCTCTCTCTTAGTCTGCTATTCATTTGTTTTGGTACTCTTTTCGTAAGATATAATGCACTTTTGTTCTGCCACTGTATCAACATAAAAGCGGTCCATTGACTGAATTAACATAAAAGTCTTTCGAGATTTTTTCTTCCGCGAATGAAGGCACATAGAAAAATTCGGCTGTTGCCTTTCATCTGTCGGCGGTGCTTCCTCGCGCACAATCAAAACTAATAATTTCGTTTTTAGTTAGGGGACCTCGGAGAGAATAAAAATGGAGGGTGGGGTGGTGAAACGACGATCGATAAAAAATGAGGCAGCCCAGAGAGATGGTTATGCGCTCATTATTTATTTTTTTATGTTGTTTTTTGTAAACAAAACAATTTGCGTGTCTGGATGAATTGAATAAAAGTTGGTCGGGTCGTTTCTTTTTGGGTGCGGGGGGTTTCTTAACTCATCCGTTATAATCTGTTTTTTTCAGTGCACATGGATTTGTCGCTTGTTGCGAGAAATGTTTCGTGTTGTTGTGTCCTGTGGTTTTATGGCTTGCGCGTGTGTCGGTGGATTCGAAGATGACGGGTTCGATAATCGCTCTTGGCGACCGACCGACTGAAAGTCAGTGCTCACCGCCTACTAGTGAGGCCCCACAAGTGTCTAGACTTTAAAAGCCCCATTTTTGACTGATGATATGAATCTTAAACGGATTCGGACCTGCAACAACCCTCTGGTCCGTAGCTGTGTTAACCAGAAGACCGGAATTGATTCAGATTGTTTGATCGTGTTAGTTATAGATTTTCCTTAGTCGGTATTTCATAAAGTTCCATAAATTGTTCTTGTTCAGCACATCAATATATTTTCGGAAGGAATTTTTATCTTCCATTCTTTATTATGAGATTTTATTGACTGGCTTTATGGGTAACCTTAAGCAACGGCCTGGCTGCAATCGACCCTTTTCTTTCTGATCGCGCTCTCTTTTAGTGGATCGCAAAAAAAGAAGATGCCTCTGTCTACAAAACTAACAAGAAATAGATGAAAAAAAATAGTAAACTACTTTCCATACATTGAGACAACAAAATGTGAATTCTTATACCCTTCTTGTTTTTTTCTTTCTCCTTTCTTTTCACGAGTCTTCCTTTCTGAGATCTTTGGCTATGAAGACGAACTCTGCAGTTCCGCAATTCCTTTAGTAAAACGTCGGCATTTGCTTTCATCATTCTGGCGAAATCGTTTCTAATGTAACCAGATTCGATCTTAAGTATTTTTTTTAAATTAGCAATTTTCATTGTTTAATCATTTGAAAGAAATATCATTGCCGTCTTATCGAATGTGGTTTTCAATTGTCACCGCTGGTGGCATTTTCGAATTGTCCAATATTACAATGTTGAGCTTATTGGTCAAGATAGTTGATGTCGACTGTTATCACACCTGTCGTTCATTGACTTAAACTCGTATGAATCAGAGAAATCATTTTCAAACCTTGAATGAATCATTGAAGCGGAAATCGAAACGATAAAAGTATCATCTTGGAATATTTGTCGGAGCGAATATTTGTCAAATGGCTCGACTTTTGATTATCTTCTGTTTCGTGCGAATTCTTTCACCGTGAGTTTGTGTGTCGAAAAGAAGGCCAGTGGTCTTAGGCTGATTAGAGTCGTTTGAATGTAGCTGTTGCCATGTTACGGTGACTACTATATGGCCGTTTTGCGTTATTTCTTCTCCTAGAGCATGGGAAGGAAATGGTGGCAATCTTTCGTGAAGCGAGAATTGAGCATTTGTGTTCCTTTTTTCGCGTTGCGCGTTCCTCAATTGGGAATTGTACGAGTCAGTTGACTGGGAGGCGACGAAGGGAGACAACAATTGGCGACAAACCTCCGGTTGTGGGGCATGTCGATTTTGTGCATTGCCAATAAGCGATATTAAACATAGAAGACGACTTGTCTGTCATGAAAAAAAATCGATAAACGACTGAAAAGGAAAATACAATTTGTTTGATCAAAGGCTATTTCGATTGAAAAACGTTACTGTCGTTTTCCAACCAATGATGGGTCTACTTATTGAATGAATGATGAAATGGTCATTGGAGTGTTTGATTTTTTTAAAAATTAGAAATAAATATTGCAATCAGTGTATGAAGTAAAATATTTTCTAACGGTTTGATTCGGTATTTTTGCGCCGACTAATTTCACATCACAATAATAATTAATAAATCCAAACCGAAAAAGAAATTGAAGCGAAATTTCAACATTTCGTTATCCATTAGAGGATTATTGATTGAGTTTATTTAATTTTATAATGCCCATTTTGCGTTGCAGTTGCAGATGTACTTTTACTTGCTTCACATCTTTGTGTCGGTGGCCTCTTGAACCTCTCCGGTCACTGCATTGACACTGGACGTTCTTTGAAGCAGAAAACAGAATAATCTTTGAAAATCTCCTGCTTGCGAAATGTACTAACCTCTGTGTCTTTTTCAATTTCGTTCGTTTTTTCAGCTGGATTATTGATCCTTGGTACCTATGTACTTGTGCGAAAGCATTAGTATGTATGGGAGACCTTTCTCACTACAAATCGCGATTCCTTAAAAATGTACCACTCTCCTACAAAACATAGTGTTTCTGAAACACCGAGTAGAGATTTTTTAACTGAATCCCTGAATGACCATCAGGAAGGGGCACACATATCTTAAAGCTAGTCAAACTTTTGAAGTCGCTGTAAAACAAATCATTTATTTTAAAAAATAGATTCGTGGATTCTTTCTTCGCCGGAAGGGGTTTGGCTTCATCCGAATAGAAGTTGCTTTGATTTGTAGTGTACGTTTGTGCCAAATAGTTTGGTCTCACCGTTACGCGATTGCCCAACGTCAACTCGGAGTTGGCCAACGGTCACGTCTACAGCATGTCCGGCGTTTGCAAAATTGATCACACCAATTTGTAAACGCGAACAATCCGTTGCAATTCCGGTCACGAACCGCAGCCAACGTTATCCGGTTCCTCCGATCGTGTTTCGTAGCCGGCTGCCGAAAATACGGATAAAATTTGTGTCTTGGCTCGGGGGGAAGGGGGAGGGGTTTAAGATGTGTATACGCCTCTAACCGACGCACGTCTTAGTACGCAGCGACGGACGTGGCGCTTCACTGCCCAGGGAAACCCGGTGCTTTTTGCCACGCTCGTCATCACTGGGCTGTTCGTGGCTTCGTGCAACTCAACGAAGCAGAGTAAATATACGCTTGTATTGCTTTATTATTTGCTCATCAGGTTCTCTAACGATTTCCTCTTACATGGTTATGGGAGTCTATTCTTGTCGTAAAAGAGAAATATTCGTTCTTGCGTGGTGTTGCAAGGCGAATGGGTTAGTTTTCTTTGACGATGCGGATTTGTGTGTGCGCTGGAGCAGCTGGTAATGGTGCGCCTCATTTTTCTGAAATGACTTCATTATAAAATAAATTTTTCGTTTCAGCTGCATAATGGGGAATTAGGATTCAGTATTTTATTTAAAATTTGGCAAAAAGATGTATCTTAATTTGTTTGTCCATTTTCAAAATTTGTGAAGCCGCAACCCAGCTGCACCACAAATCCAAGATGGCCGCAACGGACCGTATTTCAAGTTCATTTTGATAATGCCATCAATGACGTCACTATGTCCAAGTGGACTCCCAATGACCATTGATTGTAATTTCGTCTTCTGGTTTCCAAAATCGCACGATCGAGACGCGAGCTCATGTTTGTTTGATGTCCTTGATCTAAACATGTTTTCAAAAAAGTAGAGAGGAGCCGATGGTAGTATTCACTAAGATGGTGGCAGTTAGTTTCTTTTTGCAATTTGCGTTCACATCAAAGAAAATTTCAGATGGATTGACAAACATTTCTGTGATCCGGCCTTCGCTGTCTGAACAGACTACGGTCCCGATTCGGCGCTCGCCTAATCTTATTAGTTAACATAACATTGACTGGTAGCTAGCGATCGTGATTGCGCTAAAAATCTCACCCCTTACTATTGATGTACTGAGTGAGAGAGGCTTCGTCCGAATTTCATCGTTCGGACTGGACAAGTCCGGGCGACGTCGTTTTGCACTTTACGCTTTACGTGACGATGTTAGTGGCTTCTAATGTCTGGCTTTTTTTTTCTTCTATCCATTTTAACTTTTAGAACGCCTCGATACACACGCACACACACACGCGATTTTTTCTTTAGCAAAGCCTTTTAGGACCTACTTTAGAGCATTAAAAAGGAAGCCTGTGACGTCAATTCTCCGTTGACGAAAAGTGGCGAATGGCGGTATCTTATCTTCGTTGGGAACTATTTTCTTTTTCTTCTCTGGCTGAAACCGTTTTATGAAGGTTTAAAGATTGTCGCGTTAAGGAACACCAATCTGAAGCGTATTCGTCATTCGCACTATGGCTTGTGGTGCTCTCTGTTGACCATCGTTGGGGCGCCGTCATTGTTCAGGCGACATTTTACGGCGATCATTGGCAATTGTCGCATATTTTTCATGTGAACAGGTCTTTTTCCATCAGACTTACTATGTTATGCAACGAAGACAGCCGGCATAAAAAAACTAGATGAATATTTCGATTTCTTTCCTATTTATGACAGCTGGTTTATATACTGTAGTTGTTTCAACTATTTTATGTTGTCATAACATATGCGATTTCATTGTTTTCCGATATAAGCTATTCTCATGGCCAAACATGGACTCTTTATGTGAGAATCTTCCAGTACGGCTGATCTAAGAAAAATCTCTTGTTCTACGTGGTGTACTCTTTACACACCCTGCGAATTCGTTCTTATATTGTTGCTTTATAAGAAAAGCCAATTCTTGAGAAATTCATCTCGACAAAAAAATATACGGTAATGGTTATATCGATTTTTTTTAGCTACTGTAGCTTCACATTTTGCCTTATAGGTGTGACGCTACTCGTTGCCGGTAAGATAAGACACCGGCGTCCTCTAGGGAATTGTCTGCCATCTATCAAAGATATTCAATATTTTAAATAGATGACTTCGAATCCAGCACAGATCTATCGAAACGATCGGCCAATCGAAGCATATTGTGCATACATAGGTTGAATAGACAAATATGACATGACTTTGATTCACTGTAACATTTTTATTTTTTGGCGATGGATAAATTTAATTTGCTCAATATGTTGGTTATTCTGTTGGCCAACCACCCTGTACCGTCGTTTCCATGTATCAAAAATTGTTGAGGTTATTTCAAAGGCCTGTCGATGAAAAAGTTTTAGTTTCAAATAACCAAAGCCAAAAACGTCTAGTGGACTGATGTCGGGGAACTTCACGGGGATGTTCTTGTTGCATAAAACATTTATTCCAGTTCGATTTTTCAAATCCTCTAGATATTGGGTTGTTTTCTTTGCAGTGTTGTGGCTTGTTGCTTTGTCGTGATGCAGGGTGATTTTTTGGAACTCACCTGGGTAACTCTTTTTCTAAATAATGTTTTAGAACAACAAGATGTTCACAAGCACTCAAGTTATTTTCAATATCTTAAAAAGTTTAGCTTGTTTTTGGAATAAAGTATTCAATATCTTATAATCTAGAAACACTTTTTTTGATAATCTCGCCATTAGTTAAGCGCCATTGTCGTCGACAGTTGGAACCAAATGTTTCAGTCATCAAGTCAACAGTCGCGAATAATTTGTGTCGAAATGATGTTGACGTGTTTACGTAAGTCTGTGTGTTTGCATGAATGAACTGACCCAATGCTTAAACGTCATTTGAGACCCATAACAGCGTACGTGGACGCGCAAAGCGTTGAATTCTGAGCTTTTGTCGTTGTTGCTTCAGTTCGGTCTTTCTACGTCTCGCCACCTTCATCCTTTATTGGGCTTATCCTCCTGAGACCGCCTCTTTCAGTTCGAAATCGAGCTCTCCGTGTGCACCTACCAATTGGAAACAACCCATGTTTAAAACATTGATGGATATAAACCGGATTTTTAGAATTAGCAATGTCGAGCTCACTTTGTAAGACGATTAAGCTGTTGGACCACAATTTTTGTTTTTTCGGACTGTTCCATTTTGCCTGAATGCTTTTGTGAAAAGCGTTTATCTAAAGTGCGTAGGTCTCAAAATGGTATAGAAATTCCTACTTGATCATGCTGATGCGCCAATTTTTTTTTTTTTCTATGTGTGTGTTCGTCTTCTGCTTAATAAGAATGCGCTTCTAAGATGAAGAGTCAAGAGTGGCGAAAAGGAGCCGACGGGAACCGGAAAAGCGAGGGTGGCTGTGTACGAGGGTAGGGGGAAAAATCGATAACTCGTTGTGTTAGTTCGCGTGTGATTTGGGGACGCAAGTACGGTGTGATCTACATTCCTGTGCCAAGGAAATGGAATGTTAGAACGCGGAGGTGTGGCATTGAATCAGCAGGCTGGAGGATGATCGTGAGGGCTGCGGTCGACAATTACAATTAAATGGCGGGGTTCGAACGACCAGTTAAGGACACAGTGTGGTTGTCCTATCCTAACAAACTCTTGACTTGAGACTCGTTAAGGTCATTCCACTGACGACACACTCTGGGGAAATAGGAGTTGAAGGACGAGTCGTTACAACAATGCGTTTTAGTATTCCCATTCTTCTACAGTTGGTTGTGTTGAGTCCACCGGTTAATTGAAATGGTAGGCCTGACCCCAACCACTTAACATAAATCACAAACTACACCTGGATAAAAATCTTCCGCTATAGTTGGTAGTCAAATCTGCCATATTGTTTGCTCTGTGTGAAGGCAATGATCTTTGAACTATCTGTGATTGAACTCAGTGATTGTAATATAATTAGTTATTGCAATTTCCAATTGAAATTGGTTTTAAAAATATCTATTAATATTAATTAATTGCAAGTCATACAGTCTTGAATATATTATTTTTGAACTAGATTATCTTTGGAAAAGGCTTTAAAATTACAACCCACTTTTGTAAGACATTCGTGACTCTTGGATTGGTAATTCTTCCTTCGGTTTACCATTCCATTTCTTGGCGTACGTGTAACTGCAATCATCCCTTGGATGGTGATGGACCAATCGTTCTCTTGTTCGCGGAATGTCGCTTGTTTGACTTGAAATTGCGCCACCCACCCGCTCGGCGGCGCCCCCGTCAAGGCGTACGCTCTTTCTCTCTCTCCGCTATTTAATCCGCTTTCGCTCAGACAAATTGATGCTGAAGAAGGAAATGACGAGTTAGCAGATTGGCCATTCCATGTACTTTTTTCGCAGCGCATGTAATTTTACGTGCGTGTTTATTATACGGCGGTCGTATAATATGAGTGCTAGATGACATATGCCGTGGCCACATCTGGTGCGAACTGGTTCAGTTACAAAGATGTACAGTTCAAAACATCGAATTTTCTTATAGCTCTTGATCGAAGCTGGTGTATGCACAATGAGGAGTTTGAAATTAGGTACGATCAGTCTGTTTGTTCAACGGCGGTGACACTGGTGATGATACTCGAGTGAGATCACCACATGATTCGGGTAGACATGGCATTGCAACGGGCATGACATGCGCTCGAAGACCTAAAACTCAACTACTACAACATCTATAAATACACTCACACTAAATAATAGTAATATTTTATTTTGGAGCTCGTCCGCTCGGTTCGCCTTTTTCGTTCGGTGCTGCCCCGACACAGCCCATATCGCTTTTAAACGTCCAAGACGTCCTACAAATTCTCGTATCTATTCTTGACATCGTAAAAAAAATAAGGTCGCGCTTTTTCATATCTTCAGGGTAGAAAAAATATTTCATACTTGGGAGGGGGAAGGGGGGCTCTATACGCCATCGCGAATCTCGAGAAATCATATTTCATGAGCAGCGCTCAACCCGGAAAACGATTTAGCGTCATGTCAGCGGAAAGTGGGCAGCTCGTCGCTGTTTTTGTCGTCTATCAACTATTCATAGGCTTTCCCATTTGAATATTTTATGACTTATTTGTTAGCGCGGCAGATTTCGCAGTCAGAGTCACCATTGGTTTCCGTCTGCTGGTCGCACTGTCGTCACCCCCCTCCCGACACCCTCCGTTCACTGGCGTGAACACCGACACTTTGCGACCGACTCGGACAAGGACACGGTACTGATCCTGGTACCAGGAAGACAATTAGAACCCACTTGGCCCGCCTTCGCCGAATCCCACTCCAAATGTAATATTATCACTCATGACAGTTCATATTTCATTTTTCCTGGTTCTCTCATTCTGGTTCCACGAGTGAGCGGTTGTTGACTCGAGTTTCGGGGTCTCGGGAGGATGGTTAGTTGATACATTCTCCGGTGGACGTGAGTACAGGTCGTCACCTCCCCCCTCCCTCCGTCCCATCCTAACCGTGAGGTCGTGTAACACCTGCGCTAATACAAATGCTGCTGTCGGTGATGAAAAGAACACACACACCAAATGGAATAATAGAATAAGGCGAGCTGGTCCAGTTTCGCTTTTGCGTTTTTGTCGACTTGACTGACTGCGTTACAAAAGCCACAATGTCGCGTCAGCATTTGGTTACACCGGCCGCCAGCGTGCGCCAATTGCGCCAATTGCGCCACATCGGTCTCGAATTCCATCCGGCAACGAGAAATGTCTAACGATGTGAGGACACTTTTAGCGGTTATAGTTTTTTATATATTTTTATTTTCAACGTTTTAATTTTATTTGGTCAACTTCATTTACATAATACAAAGATCTTTAGATTACGCTTGTAGATAGTGCAAACCCCAGCTTGAAAATTACGAATCATTATTACTAATAGAAAAGTTAAGAATTTTTAATTACATTGGTGACGACTCATTAATTCACAATAACCAACTTATGAATTGAAAATACTAATAAAATGCTGTGTCGAATCCCAAATTTGATGAAACTAATTCTCAAAATATGCATGCAATACATAAACATCAATTTATTCTTTAAAGCAGTGTAGAATCTCAGGCAAGTAAACCCCACAAGAGTTGTAATTTTGAGTGTGGTGTCACAAGGTGCATCCTATTTATCGAGCAAGATCTCTGCAAATCCAGCGAGCAATGGATGATCCAGGTGTGTCTTTACGTCGTCTTGTCCTGAGACGTCATTCTTTGATGCTCTTTGATGCACCTCTTGACCACACATTCTACCGTTTTCGGTGCTCGCTTCAAGCCGCATCGTCACCAAAAGTGGCAGAAATTCGCAACAATACTTTATTTTCTGCGTTCAACTTATAACAGGCGTTTCTGTACCACTTGTTCGGTGCCTCAGCACACAATATTGTACATCCTGAACGAGGTGGAACATTTTTACCAGTATTCTGGGATCGAACAAATGAGAGCCGGTGCCGCGATTCGAACCCAGGACCGTCGCCCCGAAAATCTACTGATTCGGATTCTACATTCCCAGATTGGTTGTCGGTTTGACCCATATTTTAATTCCTATTTTCCAAGAGTTTGCAGACAGTGGAAGGATCTTACAGAGTCTCAGATCCAGAGCCTGTTAAAGTAGAGCACCAAAACTTGTCCCAACTAGTCCTTCGACCCCTCGCCATAGGTGCCACTGAGGCTGCTTGCGGGTACACTTGTAATTGTCCACTCCATTATCATTAGGGCAGCTGCTTCTCGATTGATTGCTGTCCAACAATCCGCTTTCATTCGTTTTTCATTCGTGCTTCTAGAGGTTTCAGTTCATGTCCCTTGGAGATGCCATCCGACATTGGCGGTGTTTGAATGTGCGCCCGCAGGCTGGTGGTGGCGACCACACGTTCGCCTCGCGGCCGGTCGTAATTGTTTTATTGCGGTTTTTGTCGAGAACAACAAATATATACGAGTAGGTAACGAGCGTGTGTAGTGGCATACGAACGACATTTTGTGTCGACGGGACGTGGGAAAACATGGTGAGACCGCGCACACACGCCGAAGGTGCGTGCTCGATTACCAATAGCCCGTATCATGGCGAGAGCAGTTTGAGCAGCAGCTCCCTGGCGAGTATCAACTTGGTCCTACAACTTCTAGGAGGGGAGAAGGAACCATGTTCAACCCGATGGGGAATGTAATCGGAAACATATTGGCGAGGAGGATAATCACTCTCGGAAATCCGGTGCACGTCGGCGACGGGGGCGAATTGCTCTCGAATTTCCTGTGTGTTCTGGAAACTATTAGTCCACTACGACCCAGTTTAGTCTGATGGAGCGCGTTCAAAATTTGAGCTGACCCTTCTTTGACACTTCTTTATTATGAAATATTAAATGCATGAAGTTTCAGGACTATGGGGTCGTTGTAGGAATGTTTGATTTTGTATTGAAATTCAAACTACAATGTACTGTCGAAAGGAGACGATATTCATTCATGTTACAGCATGTATTAAATTAAGGTAGAACAAATCTGACGGATTATTGATGGTTTTAGAATATAAATTTAGTGTTCTTCAAAATTTGGGTTTCAAGTTACCAGTACTTAAGACTCTCCCCTGACAAATAAGTTTTCTAAGATATCTCTAAGAATTTAAAAGAAAATAACTACCTTTATTTATTTCTAAATTACGCGTATTTTGCCAATTTTCATTTTGATTCGTTGTGATCTGTTTAATTCTATGTGGTTCCACGAAGCTTGACTTTGCACCTTGTCCAATAGACGTAAAAATAAAAAGAAAGAGTACCGCGTCCCACAGATCGAGCATCCCGGCGCAGAAGTGGTTGCGGTCATAAATTACTCATCTCTTTTTGTGGGTCTCACAACGTTGAGACAGTGTGGGGTTACGCTGAGTATAAGCGGTATTCAATATAGCGGTATTGTGTTCTGACAATGATTAACGCGCCCGAGATGTATCGCGTTCTCCCACGACACTGTACACGTGGTGATGTGTTCAGGCAAAATTGATAAAAACGTCTTCCACCACCGGGGCCCTTGTTTCGGTCGAAGCGAACCTCGCTCGTGAAGTTGTCTTGTTTACCAGCACCTGATTGCGAGTTATGATAAACGTTGACGGTATTTGTTTGTGTTTTTTGTCGCTCCCAAAACACATGGCAAAACGACTGATCGATCATCGGTCTCCTGATCGTTTCATCGCGCCTGTCGCGTTCTCCACATTTCATCCGCTTCGTCATTCCGGTTCTTATCTAAAAACCACTTGAGACCACCTGTTACGAGACAAGATTGATTTCTGTCCTGTGCTGTCTCGAAATCCTGGTTCCTGAATCTCATGCATACACTAAATCGAGATGCCGAACTCTCAAGATATGAATTCATAAGGAAATGATTCCTGATGCGACAAACAACGTCGTGGACACGTCACCTGGTCGGTCCACACCGAGTTGGTGGAAACGACGGATTTGTAATTGACAGTATATTATCTGTGCATCTGTTTCATGGTCATTCGATTTGTGTACACATGAACAATAATTCTCCTTTGAAAAGCGACAAGCGCGTCAGGCGCTGCGACGATCCTAAGAGATTGTGTGAAACGGCCCCTTAAGAGCCCACTCGAAGTGTTTACTCGTTCAAAACTAGGATTGGGCAAGGTTTCGTTGATATCGCAATCGTATCTCCTGCCCAGGGAACTAATGCACACGGGCTGTCCCAAATTTAAGAGTCGAGGCGACACGAGCCCTGTCAAACCGCATCTTTCACTTAATGTAATCGGTCTGCAATCAGCCCGATCCATTTAGATAGCACCACATACCTCCTGAGTCCTAAGCCACGAAAACATGCTTGCAGACATACGATAACATGAAATGTGTGGTGCTTTTTCACTGTCATCCGTTTGTTTTTACCCGTGGTTTCAGGAGGGCGTTATTCTTCTGATTGATCTCGCTGTTGACAATCAATATAAACGACGTCAATGGGGGTCGTGCGCACACTTGAATTGAAAACCCTATTTCGGTATATCTCCAGTTAAGATCTGGATCGTGTTTACCGCCGAGTGTGGTGTCTTTGATAATCGCATAATACCAGTATAATTGGAACACCTTCGTTGAGGAAGGAAATCGAATTAACGACCTGTGGGGTCGAGTCTGGTATCCTCACTAGGTAATCGAATCCCCATTGCCTTTTTTATCTTCATTTTCTTGTCTTTGAGTAATTCTAACTCACTTAATTAACTTTCTTGCTTATGGTGATACAGTGTACGCGGTGTAGCTTCCTGTGCGTCATAAATACATACACATTACATAAAGCGCTAGCCACAATTGTCTATTTGTCAGCAAAAACGACCACTTGAATGGGACTGGAGTAGAAAGATGAACCGGATTTTCCAGCTCCAACAATTGGATCTAATTACTGTAGCACAAAAATACATATATAGGGTACAGTGCGTCGTAATAAATCAGTTCCCATAAAGAAATCTTCTTCTAAGTTGAAGAAAAGAAATGTGTAATTTTGTGAATACACATTTCCGTCAGTATTTGAATCAACGCTGGTTTGAAAAGTTTTGTACTTGTGGATTGGTTGTAATCATTTATCGTCGGCAATTGTTACCCTAACCAAAATGTAACTGCGCCATCTAGTGATACTGCCAAATACGATTACACTTGAGTATGAAATGCTATCAATGGAATAGTTGCACATTTGCATTTTTTTACCGCTCTAAAGAAAGGTCATGATGGGACGGATGCGCACCGACCATAAACTTGGCTCATTCGTGTGGTCTATGCAAATCAACGTACTGTATACGAAAATAGCCAAATTGACTACAGTTCAGTGATTTTATTAATTGGATCGCGTTAATGTGGCTCATCATGAAACGGGGGAGCCTCCTCTCCCGAGTGTGTTGCCGCCAATGGGGGGGGGGATGAACTTCCGTTATGTGTCTTCGGGGCGGAAATTGCTAGTAGGGAGCAGTCGAATTAAATATTTAGCCGCTCTATGGTGTTTCAATGTTTGCATACAATGAAATGAACTGGTAGATGCCTGATGGCAGTTTTGTTTCGATGCTGGCCACCGAGTTCAATTATTTTCCGTCAGTAGCGGTGCGTGTTAAATACAACATGGGTCATTGTACACGTTGAAATTTGAATGGTGGATTAGTGAGGGGGGAAAGATTAGCTTTTGAAATATTAGCATCAGAATAGTGTTACCTGCTTATAATTTTCTAAAAAAAAAATACGCACTGTAGAACTATCATACTATCAAGCTTTTAGTGATATCAGATACATTAGTAGCCTGACCTATGGGACCGACTAGGCCGAAATTGTAATCTGATAACGGTGGAGAAGCGTGGCGGTTCGTCGCCAATTCTCTTGTTGAGGCCAACGCTGATGCAAATGAAATGTTGATTCAATTTATTGGCAAAAGCTTATCAAATTTATTCAAGTTTTAATTGGATTTTGCCATTATTCTATATTAAACATGAATTTTGTGATTCTCCTCTGGTTCCTATTACCTTTGATGGGGCCTGCCCCTCACGACCTCCGATGAACGATCCGCCACCAACACCGAGTCCATTAAGCCATCATGCGCATAAGCATATATGCAAATTACTTTAGTTCTTCTCTCGAGAGTCCCACCCTCGCCTCCATCGCTGGGTTCGCGCTTCGAGCCAGCCATTACTCACACGTCTTTTGTGAACGATTTAAATGTCAATAGAGTTGCACTTAGGCACAATGATATTTACTTTGCTTTTGTCCCGTGTACGTTTCAGATTGCCGGCGCCACCTGGCGGGCGGAACCAACTGAGAGGGGAGGCTCGGTGGAAGTGACGATCCGAGTCGCTAAATTCCACCACCGCTGAGTGACGCCACCGTCACTACGTCGGCCACCTTTGCTTGTAATGTATTTATTATTTATCATTCTTTGTTCATTGTCCTGGTTGTTACGTATCACCTTACTGATTGTATCAAAATATTTTTTGATGTGATTAACTACCTTGGACTCACGTCCCACCCTGTATGAGCTTATAACAGCACTATACGTAAAGCTCCGCCCGATTGAGCTTCGTGCATGGCACAGTTGTTATCCAATTTAACAACAATTAGGGTGACCTGTCGTTTACCAGTCGCGTGTTCCAAGCAATGAAGCCCAATCCATTTCCAACCAGAGACCAAGTTCTATCAGGTTCGCCAAGAGAATTTCACTATTTAAATTTCATATAGAATTTGTGTTTCCAAATAGTCCAGGGGTAAATTTTATTAGTCGAGCAATCGATCTCGCAAAGGAAATATTCGCAGACCGCCATTGTTTATACTGGTGTCACAGTGGTCTGGCGAAAACCGTGTTCAGCCTTCGGTGTATATATATATATAAGCTCGTAGTCGTACGTAAGATGTTTTTTCTACGTCTCTGCCCTTTTGTTTTATTTGCCATTTAGTGGACAGAGGCAACACTCTCGGCCGGGGCCGAAGGGAATTCTAGTCGACCGTCGCAGCCGTTTTCCGAGTCGCTGGCGAGGAATTTAATTCGCGGTCGGTCAATACCACTCAACGCTGGAAGCTCTATGTGTTTTTTATTTCCCACTCACCCATGAACCACGATCTACAAAATCTCTGGCCTAGTTTGTCTCGTTCGAGCTTTTATATCTAGAGAGTGGCCGGATGTTTAGGAGCTTACTACTTTTTCTATATTTCTTTTGTTCTGAAATATCGGGAACAAATTACAGGTACAGTAATATATGGGATAATTATAGACAAAATTGTGCTACTCTTGTTGAAATTATTTCGCAACAATTATCCGAAATTAAAATTGAATCTCGCTAATCTCAGGCGATTATTCGATTGATGGTTATTTACCATGTTTTGTGATTGCAAATTGTAAAAGTAAATATACAATAACCTAGATAGCAAGTTGTGCCCGGGGCAGCGCCGGACGAAAAAGGACGAACAAAGTCGGTAACAAACTCTGACACAACTTGTTATTTATTATTCAATATATAAATTCAAGACGTGTTATTCTCATTATGTTTCTTTCATTTCCTTAATATTCAGATTTTCGTTTTGATCTTTTTGGACATAGTTCTATATATGGTATTTTGGAAGGTTAAGCGGTTCTTCGGTTTCGTATAAAAGGAATTAATTCACTCTGAGAATTGAACTCGGGATTACCGAATGTGTCCCTCGCGTAGTGCTGAAGCGCCCGGTCGAAGCACAGTTTCTTTAGTGTTTTTCGCTGCATAAACATGAATAGATTACGGTTACATTTTAAACGCAATTAGATATGTCAAGTTTGATTATTTCCTGGTATTAACATTTTTTTTTAGACTATCTTATGTTTTATTAATAATCTATTTTGGGTGCAAATCATTCCACGAAATCTGGCCCCTCATCTAACGAGTCGTAGGCGTACACTAGAAAGTGAAAAGGAATCTCTTGTGCTGGAACACGCGCGGTATTTGACCCATCTTCCGCTCCTTTTTCTTTTCTTTTTTTCCCCCCATCCCGCCCCCTAAATCTCCTTCAATTGAATCCACACCCCACAGTGACATCGGTTGCATTCCTTCTTCCTCTTCTCTTTCTCGACGAACGAGATAGTTTTCTTTTTTCATCTGTTCCTCTTTTCGCCAACAGTTTTTCGACGACGCTGTCGCTATAAACCATTTTTCTTCTCTCCACTTCTTCATTTTCAGAGACGCGTCTTTGATGTCGTCGGCGATGTGGTGAGGCAGGAAAAATAAAGAAGGAAGAAGAAGAAGAAAAACGGAACTGTGCGGAATTTTTGTGAGCCAGCTGGATTATTTGCCTCTTCTCACACTCTCTGGATGAACAGCTTTTTTGATCGGGATGGTAACGTGCGTCGATTACGCCCGTAAGATAAGCCTGAAATTGTGAACTTCTGTCTGGTGCTTCGACCAAACCGGAAACGGAAATATTATTTATCAGTGCTCGCGTTCTCAATGAAAAAGTCATTAAATTATTTGTAGTGGAAATAGTTCGTGATTGGATATAAAAAAAGTGCTTCTGTTTTTTGGTATCGCGGAAAGATTGCTCCTCTTTTTTGGATTTCTTAACGCTTATCGTGATTGGACATCGAAAGTGTTTTTCTTCTTAGTGGTCCATCCTGTGCGGTGATTGAGTGTTTCGTAACTTCTAACTTCGCATTTTGGTGGATGTTTCCTTAGTGAGTGCGCCTACAATTGTGCGGTCGGCCATTGTCGCTCATTTCGGCGGCAGCGGGAGATGAGCTGGGCACCGGCGACACCAGCGCCACCGTCGGTCCGCGTGCGCAGATGACGATTGGGCGCCCGCCGTGCCTAGCCCCGCCCACTGTACCAGTCCAGTCCAATCGGCAACCGTTGTCGTCAGCGCCGCCAACCCAGACGACCTTCGCCGTCGTCACTCGTCGTGGTCTCCGTTCCGTTTCGCCGCCGTCGCGCCCCGTGTCGCCGCTGGGTGGCGCCCTCTGCTGGCGGCCATCATCGGATTGCTCAGCATGGGGTGCACGTTCGCCAAGAACGAGGACGCGAATTCGACGGAGCGGACTCGTGGCAAAGGGGGCAAGGGGGGCGGCGGCGGCGCGGGCGAGCTGGAGAGCATCCCGGCGCCGGCCCCCGTCGATCCGCGGCTGCCGCTCACCGCCCGACAGCGCTTCAGCATCGGCAAGTCGTGGAAGGGCATCGCCAGGGCCATGGAGCCGACCGGAGTCCACATGTTCGTGACGTAAGTGACGCTTTTGTCATCTTCTCGTGGGCGCCAGTTTGTCGGCTTGATGCTGGAAAGGGATGCCCCGGGGCGGGACCGATGGGAATTGACAACCCCGTTCCAAGGAGCAGGCTCTTATCTGCATTTTGTGCGGTTGGATCGTGTTTTACCACGCGTCATTTCTGGAAATGCATTGATGAAAAAGTCAAAGTTGATCAGTGAATAGATATGAGAGATCGATATTTTTAAAAAAATGTTTGTTAAGGAAGTTCGCCGTTGATTGCTCATCTTATAGCTTTCCTGAGAGATCAATAATAATGGCACTGAGTATGTTATTATATTTTTATTATGGCAAATAGTTTTTATTGATCAATTAATACCATCAATATTTTATATGGTGAGCGAGATAGCCGATGCGATGCCATTTTTACAGTGTGGTCCAATAAAAAGGATACCCATATATATATTTTTTTTTAATATCTTTTCGATTTTTTGACTAATTGTTTTAAAATTTGGCGCTGATGTGAATCAACATATTCTTTTCAAATTTTTCGAGCCCAGAAGGTGCTATATTGCGTCGTCTATTTAATTTTGCCATTCTAAAATAGCTCACAGTAAAGAAGACAATGGTAAACAAAGCATCACGGTGTGAGACAAAACTCAAGGGGCACTTCCAGTACCCCGGGATCGACATTTTCGAGAACCCGCGCCGGGAATCGAACCCGGGACCGCCGAAGCTCAGTCCGTCGCTTATCGAGGACATTTAAATTTGATAATTTTGAAAGGATCCTTGTCGGACAGCCCTTAGCTGCCCAACAAGCTGCACGCCGCGGCAGAAACTCATGCCCAAAATGAAGTGTTTCGTCTCCGGTCCACCACCTCCGAAACGATCTCTCTTTCTCATTCGCTCTCCCATGCCAGTTATCGCATCTAAATCTATTCTATCCACCAACGCCGCACTCTCTCTCGCCATTCACCGAACTTCCTCCATCCCCCCCCCAACTACACCCTAGCTAAACTCTATAGATATCCTCCTGAAATCCTGCGCGCGTTTAAATACACGATTACAGTGTACAGCTCGGGATCGGTGACATCTTGTCAAATCAGTAGGGAAAATGTTAACCCGAAATATTTCTGCACTCTATATCTTATTCCCGGCAGAGGCCACTGGAACTGTTCAGGCTTGAAAATTCCTGCGCTCGCCGTTCTTCGGGATGGAAGGTATAAAGTTGGCGCTGACCACACACTGCCGCGGGTGTGAGTGCGGGGCTTTACACAAATGACCAGAGAAAGAGGTCTCGAACCGACGTTAGCCGAGTGAAAGGGGCAGGTGATCTTGGTTGCGGGCGTGTGTCTTGCTGCCCCGTGATTCGAAGCAATCACACGATGCACGAGTCAGTTTCTCTTTTCTTCTATATAGGAGTTGTTTCCTTCACCATTTTGCTGGAGGACTGCTGATCCCTGCGAGTGGAATACACTGTGGACCCCGAGCCCTGCTCAGGTCCCAGGAGAATGTGGCGCTCGGCTTTCCTCTCTATAGTGACGATGATCTTTATCTGGCAACGCGCGTCGGCCTAATGAGACGTGCACTGACACCATCCGTTATCAGTAAACTGCGTCGATGTGGTGGCGGCTGCCAATGGCTTTTCCTATGGATTTTCTCTTCTACTGTAGTCCGACTCTCTGTCTCGGTTTCTCATTGTTCGGAGACGTGGCTTGGAGAAGTTGAGCGATCGCCACCAATCTCTATGCTCTTTTTGTCGCCATATTTTTGTGAGATTCCATCCCACGTCCACCGGGGACCCCGATCACAGTCTTTTTTGGCCAGGGTAAAAGAAATGGAAAGGAGGTTCACCGGTGATTGAACATCTTATCACCCCCCCCCTACCAGGTAGGCACCCTGGAACTTTTGTCTAACCTAGGCTGCCTAACGTTCTTTGACGTCCCGATATCGTCCAGGTACGGGTCATGATTTTACTTCTATTTACCAATGACCGCAATTTTATGCTGAATATCACTGTATCATTAGGGTTGCATTAACTCCGGTGGTTCCTATATGTCGTTGCTCCATCATGTTGTTTCAAGGAATCATATTTTAAGGCACGAATATTTTACGAATTTTTTTAAAAGTGGAATTGAAAATTTGCATTATAACTCTAAACGAAAACCTTGTCCACTTTGTTAAATACTCTGTCATTTGTAAATGTTCTAAAATATATACCTATTTGCAAATAACCCTTAATATTTTTTATATTTTTTGAACGCGTTTGTTGTTTCTTGGATGTTTTTCACTTTTTCGTTCTATCCACCCATCTATCAACTTAATTTAACGTCTTGCGAGGCACAGAATCTTAAAATCATTAAAACACTGCACCAGTGAGTTTTAAATCCTCGAACCTTAAACCAGCCAGCCTCCCTCAATCAATAACCTGAATTATAAATAATCTAAGGAGGCTCACTGTTGAATTTCTTTCCCGATACACTGTACCACCTTGATTCATTCGACGGTGCAGTTGCACGCAATCACTGTTGACGGATTCCTCCGGCCGCGTAATCATCAGTTTCGTGCTCAGAAATATCCTCTTTAGACACCAGGTAGCTTTACTTTCTGCTTCAGTGTCTCCAGAAGTCTCCATTATATGTCACATATCGCCACCTATCGGTAGTTTGGTGAACTGTTCTTTTCAAAGGAGATAAATAGTATTGACACTGAGTTGCTCGCTAGATGGCGCTCGAACGGCATGGTGTTTATTGTGCTGATTAAACGCAGTGTTTGCTGCATTCTTCCATTTGGGGAATTAACTCGTCACATTGTCATTAGATATCGTTTTTATCCTAATTTGGCCAGGAACTGCATTGTCTGCGGCATTCGGTTCCAATTGTCTGCTTCACGAAACGCCTGCCAAATTGGCGAACCTGTCGGTCGTTTCATTCGGAGATCACCAGAGGGACACCTATCATAAAACATACGGGGGAAGCATTTCTTCCGATCATTATCAGATTGCAGTGCATGAAAATAGTTTTTAAAGACATCGATGTGAATTTGTGAGTAACAAGTCCAGAACTGGTGGTTCTCAGAGTACGTAAAAGTTCAGGAAGCCGGATGGTGGTTGAGGTCTCAGGAGGACATATACGCGCATCAATATGGTTGTCAGACTTCCCCTCGCCAGTCAAGAGCATTGGTTTCAATTATTCAACGCAATCCCACTTTGAGATATATTGAGTATGGAACGAGCAAAACAGCGCGGGAATCCGGTGTAGAGCCGTGTTGCTAAACAAATATGCACGGTTGGGCGAACCGTGTTGACAAATTACTGAAAATACACTGTGTTTCGTGCCGAGACCAGCACAGTACTGGGACGGTTGGATGAGGTGAGGGGGGAGTTAACGGTTGAAGTAATACGTCTGTTTCTGCCAACCGCACTTTAGTAACCAATTCACGCTCCAAGAGCCTCTTCCCACCAGAGGGCGCGAGGCCTCACCACCACCACCATCCCTGGTAACTGAGCAGCAAGATTTATCTAGTAGACATTTGGCTTAAGAGGGATTACCTGAGAGGTTGTGGCCATGCAGAGCAGCACGCTCGGGCTTAAGAGAGACTACTTAGACGGACAGCACCCTCTGGTGGGCGGAACTTCGAATTGATCCTCGGAAGGTAGTGGAGGAATGGGGAGGGCATTCCCTTCAATAGCCAATCTGAAGACCTGATGGACGCCAGACATCCATTTGTTATGGTTGGATGATGGAACTCATTTCGTATGTATGGTTTCGAGAGGGGTGCAATTCTTTAGTTGGGACGCCTGGTGTCTGTAGGATAAACACCCTCGATGGGTTTTTGGTCGGCCGCCCTCCTTTTCGACCTAGTTGTCCATTCTCGTTCTCTTCTTCCTCATCCTTCTGACTCGTCTCTCTCATTCATCTCGCGTTTTTATATTGGGACGTACCAGGTGTGCGACGTGCAACTCCGGTGAGGGGAGGAAGTCGGCCGGATATGGATTAATTAACTATGAAAATACTTTGTGTGTAGTTATACGTTTAAAGATCGATTGAGTTTCAATTAACGTTCAGTTTAGGTCAGCTCGTTTGAGAAGAAAAATCTAATTCAGCACACATCTTCGATATCAAATTAATTGATTTCATTGACGAGTATGTCCGGTTTTTTTTTGGTTGGCAAAATGTGTGGTTGGGAGGGGATAACGACGTCGGTCGCACTCATCCAAAATTTCCCATCAGCTTCGATGGCATGGATTTTATGAACGCTCCCCCTTGGTGGCAAGTCGGTCCAGTTTCACCGAGCCGTTGTCCCTCGGTTTCCTCTGGGGAATCTTGTTGTGGATCGGATTGTCAGAGAGGGAAACTCAGTTGCACAAATGCCCACTCCATTAATCCATTAGCGCTGATGAATGTACCCAGGGTGCACCGTGCGAACGGGAGAGAGAGAGAGCAGAATGGATCTGTCCGTGGCGGCTCTTGAAGGCTCACCTGAACCCCCCGTGACTGTCCACGTCCTACCTATCCACAATCAGCACTATCCACGGTCACCCATTGTTCCTTGTTTATACGCCCTCCTCTTACTACCCTATTCATTTCTCTGATACATATCTTATAAAAAAAATAATGGAAATACTAGTCATTTATTATCTACAAGAAGGGTGCCCGGTTTTGCCTGGGTTTACAGTAACCACCAATGAAATAAAAAATTAATTGTTTAAATTTACCGGCTATTTTACGTTTGAAC
>JAQGBY010002630.1:0-22126 GCA_034698785.1 Mycogona germanica | reverse complement strand
TCGTTCCCCCTCGCACAGTGCCTAAGCACCATGAGGGGGACGTAACGCCTGTAGTGTGGTTGACTACAGTTGATTGGCAAAAAAAAACTCTAAGCATACGGCAATGCCATCTAGCGGCATGTGAGATGCGAATACAGAGAGAAAAAAGGAGCTCTCGGTACGGAGCTCCGTGTGTATTTATTGCTCAGTTCTAATCGAGTTATTCCGGTTATTTATGGCATTCCGTCTATCCACACGGATCCGGAATCGAGAACTATTTCTAGCGCAGCCATTGAGCGCCCAACAACACCGACGCATGCAAAATTCAAACTGCGGCCACCGGAAAATCCGATAAACAACTACTGCATGCGGCAAATTAATGTGAATGGGAGGAAAATACGAAAAACGATTTACTGTAGGCGCTGAACATACGCTCCATAAAACCCAGATCTTTGAGCTAGGCGTCTTTTGAACAGATCGCAGAACCGGTTTGTAACAAAATGAGGCACTCAAAATGACGCGAATTTGAAAGTTAAATTTCAATGTAAACTTCTACTCTAATTGTTAATTGTTAAAAACATATGAATCGATATCATGAGTAGTAACCCCATATGAATCGATGATTTCATAAATAATAAATATATAATTTTTATGAAGCTACATTGTAGTGCGACAATAAATATTCGGGTGTGATTAAAAAGAAGGGACCCGAAGAAAAAAAATAAGCGTATAAAGAAATACGTTCGTTTTTTGTCAGTCCCGGTTTTTTTGTCGCGGAGCTCGGAGCCAACAACCACTGTCGACTTCTGCACTCTATTCGCGATTTCGTTGGTTTCGGATCCGGATTCCAGCTAGCATGGTAGGGCCATCTGGTACCAGGAAAAGACAACGCCATCTCTCCCTAAAGCAGGTTTCACATAAAAATGCGATATTTGACTGACTTATTGGGGTGGGACGGGGCAATTTTGTACATTGTTTCACAACTGGATAGTTGATTAAATTGTTTTACACACCAACTGGTTGGTGTCTTATCACTTCAATGTCTAATCAGTTCTGTCCTCAATGACTCAACAAGACGGTCAAGTCATGCGATATTTTTTCGGGGCATGTACTTTGATTAGTTTAAATTACGGAACCACGGCATCCGGACCTGTAATTTCAAAAAAAAGCGATGACGCGTACCGAAATCCTCATGATTCATGACAGTATAGGACATTAGCAGACTGACGAACTTTTTAAACTGTTACTTCACAAATCCAGTTACACACGTTTTTGTTCGACAATTGTTAAACAATTTGTTTACCAAATAAAAAAGACGTTGGTTAGAATCTCATTCACAGCCTGAGGTCAACTACAGCTGTATTATTGCTCCTTTAGAAGTACATAAATAGCAGATACAAGGCCTCAGAGTGACGTGCAAATAAATCGATTGGACGAGGACCAATCAATCGAATGACGAGTGAAGTATTTCATTTGAAAATGATTTATCGTGACCTCGTACGCTCTTATAATATTTATTGATCGCACTCGTTGATAAATGAGTGGCAACAGTACATGTGTCTAGTCTGAACTAATCTAGCTTCATAAATTCGCGAGTTGACGAGTAATACAAGTATTGATTACCAAAATGCCTATCGGCAGCGCATTCCTATTAGATTAGTGGAACATGTTATTACAATTATTGAACTATGATGGGAACTTATCGTTTTAATGTAGATGTTTTGGAGTGTCCCTCAAGGCCCAGTGTTTCAAGTGCTTCAGTCAATCATATTTTGCATTTGTGGTACTGTACAAATACGGAACACTTATCACTTATCCTACGAATTATGATATTACTGTATTTGTAAACTTCGTAGAGCATTAACATTAGACGGGACCCCAGTTCAAACGGGTTCGGTTAGATCAAAAGCAACCCAATGTAAAAAGCGCAGATCGATTTTCCGTTGACAACTCGAAACCCACATCCGTGGTTCCAGCTGACCATCGAGAACAATGGGTGGTGTCGGGTTCTCTTTTAGAAACCACTTTGGCAACGTAATTCGATGAACGAGGGGAGCAACAACATTCGAAACGACAAATGTCAGTCTTTACGGCAACACAAGACCAAACATGGCGATTTGGGCATCAACATACACTGTGTGCAATAAAAAAAAAGATAAGATCCAGAATTAAAATATGAAATAGTTCATGAATTTGGAATGAAATTGAGAATATATTTCCACTAAGATGCATATAAAAGCTCTGGAAAGTGAAATTAATCTGAATAAACCAAAAATATCTGATTTATCTAATTGTAAACGTGATGAGCTTCCTTGTCAAAAGACCTAAGGAAGTTTCCCAACAATCTGAACTCACTCGTTTCATTCCTAATTTTTGTTTTATCAGTTGGCATTAATATTATCGAATTCTATTATAAAAACAAACTAATTGAATAGATATTTTTTTATTTTCATAGACTGCAATTTAATATTAATGCTGACTTTGATAAAACAAAAACTAAGACTGAAACGAGCGAGTTCAGATTGGTGGGAAAATTCCTTAGATCTTTTTGACAACCAGCTCATCACGTTTACAAATTCAAATGCATTGTTTGGCAAATACGATTCGTGCGAATGTAAAATGCCTGGCGAATGCATTTTTCGGAGGAATTTGAACTTTGTGCGCTTTCTTCGCCTTGATTCCTTTTCTCTTGCCTCGGTCCCGTTTCAAGGTTCGGCGGATGACTTTCTTTTGATTGCACGACGCAACAAGTTGGTCGTGAGAGATCCTGTTAAGGACCGGCCACAAGAAAATTCAAACGCGATGTGTAAAATATAAATTTGTTTCACGGCATTTATTATGCAAGATAACTCGTCGGTGGGCAAGAGGCCGTTCGATAGTACACGCTGCTACTGCTGTGCTGTAACACGACTACACGCCCGCACCTGAAAACGTTAACCCCTGTAGATTAAGGGACAGAGTATTGGGTTTGTATCGCAGAATGGACAATTGTCAAATTACACTTAATTTTATCGATTTCACGCATCCGTGAATTTTTATGAGCGACAACAGCGCCAGCAGCGACAAAATTCGGCGTTGCGGAACACTGAGGTCCATAGCATAGAGATATAATGTAATCAATCACCCTCATGTTCCAATGTTTTTGGGAGTATTGAAGCACTAACTGTTCACTCAGACGGTTCTAAAACAAATGTATCTCACTGCTCACCTAGATAACCTATTCGTATCTCACAATAACAGAAAAATGGATCTTTGGCAAGGAATAAAAAACTCTTAATTGCAGCCACGTCCTATCTTGACAGCTACTACACGACGAGTTCAGTCATTGTTTTGCTAAAAATCATCCGCATTTGGTGATTCTAGGAAATAGCTTTACTACATTTACCGTAAACAATCCCAGCGAAACCGTAGCGCCCTCTATCGGATTAACCTATCTTTACCATTGAGACGTTATTCTAACCATAGCGACTCGAATGACCAGGTATAGGGTGATTCCAGTCTCGAAGAGTGAACCGTTTTTCAGTAGATTTTGAGCCGCTGACCATCTTCAGAATCAATCGAAACACTTCCAGGATCGAAGGAGCGGATCTTACCGTAATATCCAGTGTCAACCAGGTCGTCGGAGAGATTGTTAACGGATGTGGAGCCATATTTTCGGGCACTAGTACCGGCCACAGACACTTGGAAGCGGCTGGTCATTTTTGACCGGCAAAAAAGTCATATATATCCAGTGGTATTTTGGTGGGGGGCGAACGCGTAATCCAATATTGAGCGGCAGCACACCTTCACCAACAAACTCCAATCGGTTATCACCGACCAGAGGTCAAAACAAGCGGGCGTTGTTAGAAGTTTATCGTAAGACCGTAACCCCAAACTTTGCTCTTTTTTTGACACAAGACACACCCAAGCGTAAATTTGGCGTTCGGCAACTAGCCTCTGGCGGCTGCTCGCCAAGCTGACTCACCGTCGGTCGGTTCACAAATACAGTTTCCAATAAAGAACCTATATCAATTTACGATGACGAGATTACTCTGTGAACCGATGTTCAAAACTTTATACTGCATCTAGACACTCTACCAGTTCAACCAGTTGCTCCCAGCAGCAGATGACGCTTGGGTGAACGTGACGTGCTGGCATAACTAAACCATACATAGCATACTTTAACAAGAGCGCCGTTGTTTCTCTCCCATTGGTGTCAAGTTGAATTTATTTTCCCGCTTACTTCCAAATTTTCACTTTGTGCGATACCAAAATCAAATTCAATGTTAAAATAAAAATGTTTAAAAAAAAATTCAACTAACAATTTCTATATTGCACTAATAAATAATTTAAAGATAAACGAATAAATATGATTTCGATGAAGCTGCACTTGTCATCAATTAATCTGGTTCCACAACTATTCGCAGCTTCCAGGAGTTGAGAAAGATGGCGGCTGTCGAGGCATAAATTTCATCAAACACCGATTTTAATTAAGCTAAATTTTTCCAAATTTCAAATCTTTCGAGAAACTTAATTGACCCATGTCATTCTTCTAGCTCCATATCGTAAGTCGTCATTTCACTTTTGGTTTAGGCGGGTAACACGATCTTAATAGAGACGGTTTCAAAAGTGTGCTTGTTTTTGTTATTTCATATAGACGCGCCAAACTTACTGCGTTTATAGCTTTCGCTACACGATTGTTGAAAATATCGGAGTTCATGAAACTTCTCTCATCTCCAGTCGTTTTCTGCTAGAGAAGAGCCGTTCTTTAAGCATGTTAAATCTTTAATCGTCTCGTCTGCAGACAATCTCCAGTGCTTCAATTCAAATAAGACGAGACTTTGCCATTCTCGGTAGCGTCTCGTCTCGCTAGCAATCCGTCTAGCACACTCCGTCTCGACAACCCAAAGTCTCGCGTAAAAAATACTATTTTAAAAGATTGACGATGCTTGATGTTTTTCAGATGAGCTCAAATTTTGAAAAAAAATGTATTTCAAATGGTGTTATTTCTTTGTAGAGGGTACGATGGATTGGGTTCATTGCAACGTTTGCTTCCAACAGCCTGCAAATGGTCGAAGGTTCTATTTGAGCAATTGTGCGCACATATTCTGCGAAGAATGCCAAAGACAGTGTGAGAAATACAAAAACCCAACTTTCCAAATAATATTAAAATAGTACCCCTTATTCCTATTATTACAGCGGTCTTACATCATCTTAATTAAATCTCAATAATTCATTGTCATTCGTGGCACTCGCTTTTATTATAAAAGCGAGTTCGCCACTCGGTTCGTCTTATTCATTTGGTGATGTCCCGAATTCACCATTTCCGATATAATTTCATTAAGTTTCGTCAAAACGTTCGTATGTTAACTCCCAAACGGACAGATTGAAACTTAGGATTATAATTTTTAACAATGTGTTTTCATTTGCATCATTTTCTATTCAGGCAAGGAAAAGTGCAAAGTTTGTGAGCAGAAATGTAACTTGATTCAATTATCTAACCCGGTAAGCTCCGAAGATTTAATTTCAACAGGTTGTCCCTTAATTGATCAACATCACAGCAAAAATCGTGTCTGGAAGCTTATATATATTTCAATAAAAATTAATTATTTCAGAAATATATTTTTGAAATGCTTGCACACTCAAGAGCAAGTGAATGTTTTTGTTTCATGTTAGCTATCGCCGAATGTCGCGCCATTCTTCAGCGAACCCATGCAGCTATTTCAGAAATATCGAGAAGAACTGCGTCAGGTGAGTATGTTTTCTTGATGAAATTAATTTCTTTATTATCAGAACTTATTGCTGACTTTGTGACTAACGAATGATGACGCTGTAGGTTCCTGCGATTGACGCTAATGTAATAGAAAAGCCACTATACAAATACTTGTTATCGATTAAAAATACTCGAAGGAATCAAATTGATCTGGCGTGATGTACAAAATTCTTTCAGATGTCATGCATACCCATGTGTGATACACTTTCGCAGCAAATGGCGTTTATCAGTTTTATCAGTTTGACGAAATCTTTTCCATAGTACTTCGTTTCAGACATGTTAATGCTGTTTGGCACGGTTTTTTTTTTGCATGTAGCCGCGCTGCCACTGTCGTTTATAATAGCAGTACTTATGTGGCGTTTTATTAAGCTTAAACCAAACCGATTATTATTTCAGGTCATCGAATTTCAGAAAGGACACCGGCAGAGATACCAGTCGTACTTGATCGAAAAGGTAGTCAAATGTATCGACATATCACTAACTACTTTCAATATATACACCAAGCAGCCCCGAAGGAGCCTATGGCGAACCGTGGGAATCATCACACATTCCATGTCTTTTAAAATGCCCCTTGTCCATTCTCAAAGTCATGGTACAAATGGAATTGTTAATTGGAATGGATTTTTTAAAAATTCGAGTCGAATGGATAAATTTTTTTGGCTCTAGAATATGAAGTGCATGGATGCTGCACAGCGAATGTCGCAACAGATGACCGAATTGGAAAACAGATTGAGCCAACAGATCACCGAGCTTAGACAGTTGAGTAGTTGCGTGCAATACAATTATTCCAATTTTTCACTTTTCACTTTATCCACATTATTTGAAATATGTTTCTTTTGAAACCGAGCAGTGAATTGCAGCAACGTCAGCAGCATATCGAGTATTTAGAGCGAGTCATACGGGCTGGTCCAAACCAACCCTCCCCCGCCCAAGGAGTCGGGATCCCTCCAGGTGTTGGTCTGCCGAGAAGGGAGACAGGTGTACAGAGAGCCGTCTTTACACGTAAGTGCTGATCCGTCTTTCTTTGGAAGTTGCTAGACGTGACGTGATGAATTGAGAGTTAAGTACGGGAAAGGTCACGAGCATGATGATGCAATGTTTGACACTGTCTATGAAATTATTACGATCTTTAATGATTCCGATTGCAGCTACCATTCACCTTCAAGCTGGTCAGAATGTTGGAAGCCCCTCTCCTCGAGCCGGTCAGAGAAGCGGTTTTCCATCGCAAGGTCACATGTCAAACCGTCTATCTATTTGCTCGCCTCCAGTCAACGGACGAATAGGTGACTTTCTATTGTAGCTGTACAGGTCCCACTGCTAAATTCATCTTATTTCTCGATCAAATCAAATAGTTATTACATTTTAATAATCAAGTCTTAATTTTCGTTGTAAGTCACACGAATCATCAAAACTACTCGTGCATTAGATGATAATTATATGCTCTTTCCAGAGAAAGAAAGCGTATAAGAAATCTTTTCTTGCGAACCCTTAGCCCGCATCTTTATGCTTAATTTAAATACATTACTTTTGCATAAATAATCTAGCAGGCTACACCCCGAACTCAGGAGGGTCGACCCAGGAGACAACGTTGACTCCATCTCCTCATGCTTTGGCGGCTTTTGGGACTCAGCAGCTAACGAGCAGCGGAATGACGACACCCAGAAGGTTACCAGATAGTATAATTTGCTGATCAATTTCGACACAATATGCTGAACGTGTCAGTCTTAAGATACTTGTCTTCACGGCATATTGTATAAGTTTAGCTTACGTCGATTTAAATTTTGCTCAATCGGTATGAACACATAACGGCGATTAATGTGACATTTGTACGCATATTTAATATTGACCAGACATTTTTGAAATACTAACCGAAAAGCCGTTTACAACATTAATTACAATCAAAACTTATTTTCGATTTATTCACGCTTCGTTGATTAACTATGCACTTTCGCTTATTGGAATTATGAATAATATATTTGGTTTTTCCATTTTCGAAAATAATTTTATTTTCAACGACTTTTACTTTTGTCAAAATTTTCCAAAGAAGATTTTGCTTTGTTCATAAGTTATCATGCCCCTTTGTTGACTAGTTAGTTGTTCAATTCATATGGTTATTTTTGTATTGCGAACAATAACCACTTCTCCACAGTTCAAACAAAGGACCAAACCATCACGACATTCAGCTATCGTCTCTGGCCAATCAAGAGCGATTTCAGCGCCACTACTCGCCAGGCTGTCAGCGCTTTTCTCCTTTCAGTAAGTCACCGTCAAGGTCCTTGTTCCACATTGTACGGAAGCACTAACGATAATTACTTTAAGGCGAACGCTCAGTTCGAATCCCGAAATGTTCTCTTGATATCCTTGCGTAATGGGGGGAAAATACAGTAAATACATTTTATTTCTGTCTTTTGATGTCCTGCTCCAGGTAAAAGTCCCAACGCGACCATCTCCTACAACAAGGACAGGCCGATGGCGCATATCGGGAACAGGTCCACCCCTTCGGTCACTCCCACCAACCTGACCAGCGCGAGCGTAAGTCAGCACGAGCATTCAATTTTTTATTATTATTGGATTTTCACTTCACATTGCATGATTATATAATTTATATTCTCTCTCAAAGTGGAACGTACTTGTACTGTTTCTTTAACATTCAAATTAATCGATAGAAAAGATCTGCGAGTAATAAAAATGTGAATAATAAATGGTTCAGAGTCCTGAAATATTTATATTTTTATTTAAATGGCTAATTTGGTCACACTGTTTATTTTCAAATGAATTATAATTGACGGTTCCGATGTTCAATAATATTCGAATAAAACCAAACTAAAATTAATTAAATGTCTAATAACGATTTAAACCTATTTTCCACTCCAATAATGTATTGTAGATTGGTTCCCTTGGCAGACAGGATTTGAGAAGCTATCTGTCGTCACGGTAAGTTGTGTAGTCGGGTAAGACGCCATATTTATTCGAACTAAAAATCATGGAAATTAGATAAATTTAAAATAAATCAATAAAATGGAAGTTCTGCTCGGGACAGCGCCGGACGAGAAAAGACGAACAAGAGTTAGCAATAACCTTTTTAATATAATTCTTACAATAAATAATAAAGCGCTGTCCCGGGCACAACTTCCATTTTACGACTTACGTCTTATTTCTATTATTTTAAAAACAAATTGCCTATATATTTGCTTTACCTTTTTCAGACTTACTGCTGTTACTCCTCAGTCTCGTCCATGAAGCAAATGTGAATGTTATTTGGGTGCCAGAATGTGATCGCAACGATCTGCTTTATAGCGAAAGCTATTAACAGCGATATGGCAGATTAACAGTCGAAATGGTTTCTTCCCTTTTTATGTTTCATGTTCCTCAAGAAACTCGTTAAAGAATTTCTCTTTTTCTCCCTCTCTCTCTCTCTTTATTATAGTAATTAATAGTTTATTGTTCAGCCGTTGGATCAACAATAAAATAAATTGTTTGTACGGCAGAATTTACGTTGCAATATTATAATACATTAATTTACCGGAGGAAAACGCGGGCCTATTGTAACATATGCGCTGTTTGTCGAGCCGATTTATATCAAAGTCACGGAGTTTACTAATCTTGCCTCCGTTTTCAATTCAATTCTGGGTCGGATTTTTTTTATAAAAGAGCGAGGCACGATTCACTTAACAAATTCGATTTCGATTGCAAATTTCGAGCTGAACTAGTTCAAAAATCACACGCTCGATTCTTGATTATTGGATTTCTGTATGAATTCGCACGATCTCCAAAAGCGTTTTTTAAAAATTAATATGGCAATGTGGAAACAATCGTTATGTTATGAAAATAGAGTGAATAGAAGATTGATTAATTTCTCCTCTAAAATTAATTTTTCTAAAGTCTGTGCAGAAACTTGTGTCTCTTACATAAAAATCATCTTTTCAGACACATCATATTTAAAACACTCTTATTGACGCCATTAGGTAATGAAATCATTTTGCGAAATGCCAGAGCTCCATACTTGTATCGGAAAATGTTCAATGTATAAGGAATTGAAATTTCAATATGCTGTAGTAAACAATAACCAATTATACTGTATAATCTGCTTAGTGCAAAGTTGCAACAGTTCAATAGAGAAATTATGAGAAACTGAACCATGTAATCTCATTTGCCAATTTCGTTTGTAATAATATATTAATTCTATCAATAATATTCCATTAATGAAGAAAGTAATGGCACGATAATAAGTGTTCGGCAACAGCGCATCTACCAAATACCTTACAAACTATTTTATTAATTTGTCTGGTTGTACCTGACAAATTAATATCATTCTGATCCATTTACAATTTAACTTCATGGCTTTTTCTGCGCAGATGATTGATACAAGTGGTCCACACAAACCCGAGGTAAGCTCAGGGAAATATATTCACGGTACAAGATATATTTTAATTTGTATTTATTTCAATTTGTATTTATTTCAATTTGCCATGCAGTTGACACTGGACACTTGCAACGAGACCACGTCACGCACAACACTTGTCAATTGCGATAGCCGTCAGATTTTGGAAAGTGGATGTGCCGTCATGCATTTCGACTTTCCCTTGAATAGTGAACGCCAAATAGTATGTTTTATGTCTTAGGTAAAACAAGTTTGATCAAGTAAATAGATTTAATTACGCATTTGTAGCGAGGAGTCAATCAGCGTCTCGGCAAAGGCGAGTATTCCGTATCTGACGCTTATCAGAATTGACCTTTCCTGTTCGTGACAGTGACCCCTTGCAATACTTGCACAAGTTACTAAAGTTCTTTCTAACCTCTTTAGCAATTTCATAATGTCAGGCCAATCCCAAAAAAAGAAGAGTTCACCAGATTCTTCATTTCCCAAGCAACAAGATAAATGGTTGTGGTTTACTCTGTACTATGTTCTATTGGTTGGAAAGGTAATCGGAGTTTTGCCGCTCAGTGGCTCTATCTGGCATTACAATTACCAGCAACTCCATTTCCGGTGGTTCAGTCTGATTACCTCTTACTGTCTCTTAGTTGTCTTTAACAGTTTCTGCTATTCTGTTCAGGCCATATGGTACGAAATGGCCAGCACGATGACGTATACCTCCACCGATACCACCATCTACTACCTCTTTGCTCTTTTGTCAATAATTAACTGTTTCCGGATAAGTTATCAGCTGTCAAATCTGTTGCAGCAATGGAACAAAATCGTGTCCAGTTTTCGACAATTTATGAAGCAGACAATTGGATGTAATGAGACAGACCTTTTGTCCACTTCTTTTGTCAGCAACGTGCTTCTGACTGTCTTGTTGTCATCACTGGGTATGGTGGAAACATGGTTATATGACAACGCCATTGGCTACAACAATGACGAAAATTGTATCAAGCACAACTCTATGCAATACTGCAATTTACACTTTCTCTATCCCTCTTTTGAGAATGCTTTCGGATCGAATGCTTTTGTCACCAATGTCGTCTTTTTTTCGCACTTTTGGGCCAACTATGTCTACGACTTTCGCGATCTATTTTTGGTAGCTCTTGTCCTGACTCTTAGACAACACTTTAGCATGGTTGCAACATTTCTTAAACGACATCATCGGAAAATTAGAACAGGAGAGCAATGGGGAATATTAAGGCAAAATCATCGTAACTTGTGTCGCCTGCTTCGAACAATAGATGACACTTTTTTTATTCTGGTTTTACTGTCCTACGGTAGCAACACTTACGGTCTTCTTTCTGGATTCTACTTCTCAATAAGGTCGGTGGCGGCTCTTGAATTATTTTTTAAAACAAAGCTTCCATTGTTGAACGACATCAGATCGAAACAACTGAAAAAATGAGAAAATCACATGGGACCATTTCTGAAGAGTTAGAAAGATGAAAAAGGCATACAAATTTCATGTTCTGGAATGGCCCGGATGGTCGCAGTATGAGACCAATCATTGTCATGCTATGGCAACATACCTTGGCTGAGAAGGCCATGTCTCTGATCGAATTGCTGGTTTTGAACTGATAATATACACTGATGTGCTGAACTGAGTAAATGTGCTACAGAGGGTTGTTTCATGTTTGTTGATCGACTTTTAAAATGCTTTATAAAAGTAGCATGTGCATGGATTGATTTGATTTTTTGCACATAACTAAATAGACACTTTTGGTTTTCGAATTTTTTTTCATCAACATTCAAAAACAAAATGGCGCCGAAAGTAGATCGTTTTTTGAGGGCTACATAAAAGCTCCTTCCGAAGATATTTATAATTGGCTATTCCGGGATAATTGGAAGGTGTAAAGAAGAAGGAACAAGTCACCGGATGTCGCACCCATGCACTTCTGCGCTTTTGGACTGTTGAAACGGGCACTCGGACACCGCCGACCTATTACTTTGGATGGCCTATGGAAAGTGTGCCAGGAGGAGTGGGCCAACATTGACCATCATGCGCTTCCACGCGCATTTCTACAGTGGAAACTTCGCTGCAGGGCGATTGTCAGGAAACGTGGCCTGAATATAATAGGTGGTGGAGAAATGGAATTTCATAGCGTATACAGCTTTTTTAAAATCTCAACAAACATTAGACAACTCTCTGTAAACCCAACTAGGAAGCCATGCAACTCATTGTCAGGAATTTTATTTATGATGTGCTCAATTAACTGCTGCTTTTACTACTTAATTTCGATCAATTTCTCACTCTTTTTGCAATTAAAAAAACTTGAATAATAAATAGATTGCTGTTCCCCCTTGGTGCACATTTATAAGGGAGTCTCCAGCTTTGCTTGGGGGTGTTGACCACACGTGCCACTGAAGATGTTCCCTTTTCCTCACCATAACCCTACTATTATCACAACTGAGGTCTTGCTAAATTATTAGATTGTTATTATTAGAATCACCTTCGTAAATTGTCAATTGAATCTGTAATGTTATCATGGACTAACATTCTAGGTGCCAATATGTAATGTACGTGAAATAAGAAAGCATCATTATATTGTTCTTTTGTTACATTTAGCTCATTAAAAAATGATTTTACCCGCTTTATAAGTGGATTTGCTACTGTGATGCTCTGTTTAGTTCGAGTAACAGCACTGACATTTGCTGCTGCTGGAATTAAAAAGGAGGTAAAAATAATAGTAATGAACTTAACTTATGGGAAATTAATAATTATTTTTATACTTTATGTCATGATCATGTCTCTATGTATTTAATTTTTCGCTCTCTCAGCAAGCCAAAATATTAAAGTATTTGCTCATTCACCAGTCAGATAATAATCAAAAAGAGGTAAGCTGTCTACATTTGGCTATCTTTAGATTCAATGCATGCACCAACTCTCACCTGAGTTTACCTTTCCTGTGCTCTAGTATTGCATAGTACTCTGATATTTCATTCAGAAGAGTAGTTTATTTGACGTTCATAGTTAATTTGAATTTCCCAAATGTATTTACAGTTGGACAGATTTATCATGAATGTTCAAAACACACACTGCTCACTCTCCTGTGGACATTTATTCTACATCAGTCGAAAAACAATTCTGACGGTAATTAAATAAAGTTACAGATAAATATGATGTTATTTACAAGTTTACTTGTGATTAATTGTCAATAAATTAATAATTAATTTTTAATGCTGTTTTAACATTTACTTTTTCAGATCGCTAGCACCATCTTTACTTATGAGCTTATTCTAATAATAAATGTAAATGTGCGTTAATTAAGCTCTTTCATCCTTGGTCAATTTATTGCATACGATATCGTGGCTAAATATATTTTAAAAAAATTCGATTTGTTGGTATTTTACAGTCTCAGCTTTTAATTTTATTATCTAAATTATAAATTGTGTTGACTTCATTTTAGAAACAAATTAGTTGTTTCTTTATTAAATTTCTTAGCTAACACCAATCTTCCTACATTAAATGCTGATCTATTCACATTCTCAAATTGAAAGTAAAAATGCCTTCTTGCATTGAAGCTATTACATTCAAATTAATCATAATAATTTCAAATATATCTAGTATTTATATATATTTATTGTCATTATATGTTCACTATTATAAAATTATATCATCGAGTTCAATTCCAGTGTAGTTATAAAAGAAATTCCACTTTAAAATCCCCATGACTTTTTCTTTTATGCCAACTGAATTAGCTGTTGAAAAAGAACAAAATAATGGAATTAATTTAAATAAAGGCATTATGGGTGCAAATTGAGTTGAGGAATCTTTCACTGCAATCACATTTTCCCTTTCAATGTAATATGGCTCTGAACTATCTTGAAGAAACAACGTAGATAGTAAAATTGGATAATCCATGAAAATTCGGGTCATCCAGGACCATCCCAACTTGTATCGTAATTGTAACTGAAACTCGTAAACCAGAGTTTTTGAGACCCTACTGGATTATCGAGTTACCTCTCTGATCTCAAGTTTCTTTTAGAGTGCCAACATAATATTTCTACTTGATTTTACAAGTTATTATCCATCACTGAAATGAATGTACTTAATCAAAATGAAACATTGTCAAATAAATAACTTGAATCCTGGCTATTTTTAATTTCAATTTTCAGTCTTAATATATGCCCACATGGTGAGACCTGTTGTGTCCGTGAGTTCGTCGACCGCGTAATTTTTACGAAATACTCTCGTAAAACACTCTCGTTACACAATGATACAATTACAAATTTTTCCCACAAGCAGCCCCCAAGAGTGGGGCCTATGACGGGGGTCAAAAGACCAGTTGGGACCAGAATGGATTTATTTTAAAAGGCTCTGGATTTGAGGCTCTGTCAGGCGATTTCACTGTCTACACACTCTAGGGAAATAAGAGTTAAAATATTAAGCAGATGTAGATTGAAGCTCGTTCACCATTCTAGTGTGGCCCTTCTACTTCTATTAGGAGCTGGACACATAATTTCCCCGATATCAACATTACAATCCCCCTTCAGAATTCTGAGCAGCAACCTTAAACTGATCTCCCTCCTACGATCTTCCAGTGTCTCCCAACCCAATTTTGACAGCATGTCTGTGACACTGTCAGTTCTTCCAAATCTACAGCTAACAAATCTCGCAGCTCTTCATTGAACCATTTCAATTTCCCCTACAAGCCCCACATGGTGAGGATCCCAAATGGAACTGCAGTAATCAAGCAAAGGTCGGACTAAGGAAAAGTAGGCTAGTAACTTAACCTTACTTGGACACCTTTCAACACATTTTGAATAAGTCTAAGCCTAGCATTCGACGCACCAATCATCTTTTGAATTTAGGGGTTCCAAGATAATTTTGGGGTCATCTGCAAACCCAGATACAAGAGAGGTTCCCCAGAAAATGAGTAGTCATAAAGCAGAGGATCCCTTCATCTGAATGCATGCATAATGCAACACTTGTCAACATTAAGTTGCAGTTGCCATTCTTTACACCACTTTAGACAACATATCTGTGACACTGTCTAATTTCACTGTCTAACTATCAAATCTAGCAGCCCTTCTGTGAACAATTTTGATTGTCCCCAATGAGCCTTTTGTGGTGAGAATCTCAAATGCCACTACAGTATTGAAGCAAGGGCCTAACCATGTTTAGTCAAGCTAGGCCACCAACTTAACTTTACGTGGACAAAACTAAGCCTAAAATAAGCCACTGCACGTCAAAGGAAATGTGTTTTCAAGGCCACATCAAAGTTCATCAAATTGGATAACAAATACCTATGACGCAACAACCAATGCCATCCGTGCCGAAGCAACATGAGTATCCATTTGTTTGGGCGCAGTTGTCGTTTGTGACGCACTGTCGTTGGTAGGTTAAATTGCAATTGCCGGTCGAAGAGCATTGTCCTTTAAAATTAAATTCGATTAATATAAACTGCAAGTTAATTGAACTTATCACGATACATAAATATACTCAATACACCAGTAATTTATGAAGCTGTACCAGATTGTACATCGACAGCTACAAAAATATTCAAAATGAAACAATTTGCAACCATAATGTTTGCATTTTCATGGAGTTACTGGGATATATTTATATTTTAAAAAATTGTAAAATAAAAAAATTTGTTTCTCTTATGAGAAACGAGTATATTTACCTGAAGTAGGTGTAGTTGTTGCATCTGCTGATGTAGTTGTTGCAGCTGCAAGTGCAGTTGTTGCGAGTTAATACAAGTTATATATTTATTGCTATTCAAAAACGTTTTTAAATAAGTAAGAGTTTTCTTGTCATCTGCAATAATCTGTTTTGGAGTAACTGAATAAATAAATTGTATTGATTTTCTAATAGCTTATGTATCTTTAAGTGGAATGCAGCTAAGAGATCAATCTATAAATATAGTCATAAATATACATATTTAGACAGCCAATTATGCAAGATGTAGTGTTTTATTTTAATAATACCTAGGATGGTTGTAGGTGCAACAGTAGTAGTTGAAGTTGCCACAGCACCTGTTGGTGCTAAAATGGAATAGCAAAATGTTTGTTTGAAAATAAACCACAAATAATTTCATTTCCTGTAATTAAAGTTGATCCTATGCACTACAGGCGTTTTAGGATTATTTATTTGCAAGATGTCAAAGGTAGAAAAATATTTTCATTAAGCATATTCGCTTTGAACAACAGGAATAAAAGTGTTACCTATGAGACAACAAGCTATTCCATTAGTTCCAGTGCAACAAACGTAACCTCCTGCCGTGTTACAGTTTGTATTTGTCAGGCACTGACGTTGATAGCTCAAATCACAGGTGCCGAATGCTGGGCAAATTCCTTAAAAAACCACACTATATTAGTTTCTGTTAAGATCACAATCAAATTGTTTAAAATGTCAGTTTGGTGGTTTGAAATCTACAAGCCAGGGGGGTCATCATTTCTTCACTATTTCATGAATTTGTAAACATTATTGTGTATGGCACATGTAGCCCACAATGATGCAACAATGTGATTGGATTCATTTTGGATGTTGGTCAGTCTATCGAGTGTATGGATTGAAATTGAAAAATTGGTTAAAAAACAGGTTGGAAACAATCCAACCTGTTTGCAGAGTTGTTACTCCAGTTGAAGCAACAGAAGCTATAAAAATAAATGCAATTTACTTCAGCTATAGATCGCTGCAATCATGTGTTGCAGCAAATAAATTAAGTTTTGATTAGATATCGGTATAATGAAATCACAAATTTCAACCTGCAGTTGTCTGCTGAGTTGTGGCTACAGTTGAAGCAGCAGTTGTAGCAGCAGAAGCTATGAACAAGAAATAGCTTCAATTAAGAAGCAACTCATGCAAACACATATCCTAATAACCAAATATCTCAAATAATTAATTTCTGTCAGACTAGACGTCATTGTAATTGTAATTGTATGTTCGGACTTCTGTCCGAACATACAACTGCTCTTTTACCAATGACACAGCAACCGATTCCATTGGTTCCGAAGCAGCAAATGTATCCACCAGCAGTGTTACAGTTGGTATTTGAAAGACACTGTCGTTGGTAGCTCAGGTCACAGACACCAAATGATGGGCATGCTGGATAAGAAAGAAAAAGGTTTCAGTGGAACATACCTGATAGAAGGCTGGTGATTTTGAATTAACATCAACCACTATGCATCTTGGTTCATTGTGGCTGATGTTGATTCAGAATCACCAGCCCTTCTATCAGTGACACATGTTCTGCAACCGTTTATATAGGGGCTTCTGGGCTTGAAAACACTTCAGTAAGATGAAGTCCAAGAAGGTCATGAGGTTAAAGGTGTTGATCAAGAATCGAAGGAAGAGACTCAGAGAGCAAGTTCTGGGTTTTAATCCATTATTTGGGTGAAATTAAACTGATAGTCAAACAGAAAATTGGACACCTCTGTGATTTAGATTGGCTAACAAGGTCATAGATGTTTGGAATTTCAATATAGACATTACTTGATGATGAAGCTGTTGTGGCTAAAGTTGAACTTGAAGCTGTTGAAATCGTGGTTGGAGATGTTAAAATCGTACTTGGAGTTGTTGAAGTCGTACTTGGAGTTGTTGAAGTCGTACTTGGAGTTGTTGAAGTCGTACTTAAAGTCGATGAAGTTGTCGGAATAGCTGAAGTGGTTGTTGATGATATTCCTGCAAAGAAATAATAACTAATAGATGAGAAAAATGGCAATTATTAAATCTGAATTTCCCCATAGCAAAAACGTTTTAATTGGCATAAAAATCAATTCAAAACAAGCAGTTATAATTTCCCAAAAAAATAATTCATTTCATTGTTTGAAATTGTTTGTCCGCCATTGTAACTAAAAAGGAAACCCCATCATTTAAGAATGCCATCCTCAGGGACGACAAATGGCTATTCATGAGATGATTTGTTTCAGAATTTTTTTAATATGTCACCCGTTACGCAGCAAGCCACTCCATTGGTTCCATAGCAGCACAAGTATCCTCCTGCCACATTGCAGTTGCTATTTGTAATACATTGACGTTGGTAGCTTAGGTCACATGTGCCAAATGATGGGCAAATCACAGCTTTGGAAGAAAAGAGGAAACTTTGAGTTATTAGCATTTCTTATAGTAGTTGCTTTATGCTTAAATACAGTCTGTATATCACACAATATATTTTTTGTATGCAAAATCGCAAGGTAATAATTTGAACTTTGTCCTTGGCTGATTTATGTAGGATAACCAGATATCTTGTAGAATTGTTTGACTTTGATTAAAGTCTTTATACTCATATACATGTATACGAACTCGGGTGAGGACTGCGATAAGGTGAATAAAAATTGACCACTGACGAGAGAATCTTGGCTTACAAACATTTTACATTAATTGTATATATGATTGAATATATTGAATTTTCAGATATGTAATTGAAGTTCTTAAGTTCTGAACAGCATGTCAACATTGGAATTGAAAAATGAATTTGCTGTGAGAGGGAATTTTGTCATACCTGGTGGCTGTGTCGTTGGTGGTGGTGTGGTTACTGGAACAGCTGCAGACACATGCAAAATTACATAATTAATTTCCAGAAATGATGGGATAATTTACATAAAGTAAATTAATAAGCAACGGGCAATGGACAGGCATTGAGTATGAAATATGGGCCAAAACTCGGAATATATTATGATTGATTTTGACTTGTTTGATCGATGTCTTCCATTACTGCGAATTATCTTAAATATCAGATGTTATAATTACAAACACGCTCGACCTATTTTTAACATTAGAGCATTGATACCTAATCATAATAATTCATTGATTTTGTGCATCAGGATCTTCTCAAAAGAATAACATTCAAATAATAAGATGTATACAATTTGGTTTATATTACATATAACGCAGCATGATACTCCATTAGTTCCACTGCAGCACAGGTATCCACTTGCAAGGTTGCAATTGTTGTTTGTCAAACACTGGCGCTGATAGGTCAAATCACAAGTGCCTAATGCTGGACAAACATTAGCTGATGGAAACATGAAAAACACGAACAGTGTATGAGCACATATATATATATATATAGGTACTAAATGGTACTTTATATAGTGTGCAGCATTGATTTATTGTATTTATTCAAATTAGCATATGTTTGGTTATTTAGCTTTAACTAATATTTGTTTTTCATCGAAACGTAAGTCACATTATTTTGGTAGAAATAACAATGATTTGGTTTTAGTTTTTAAGTTACAGATCCTAACCTAATAACAAATTGCAAAATGAAAACTCCTCAATTGGAATTTAAGGGAATTTTTTCTTCTTTGCCTCACAGTGTGAAGTGCATGTACTTTGTAATACCTTGAGTGGTTGTCTGTGTACTTAGCATGGTCGTAGTTACACTTAAAGTGGTTGTAGTTGGTGTAGTTGTAGTTGTAGTTGGTGTAGTTGTAGTTGTAGTTGGTGTAGTTGGTGTTGTTGTAGTTGGTGTAGTTGTAGTTGGTGTAGTTGTAGTTGGAGTGGTTGTAGTTGTTGCTGGCGTGGTTGATGTAACCCCTTGAAATAAGATGTATTTATAAGCAACACCAACATGGGCTGGAAGTTTCAATGAATTCCTGTACATTTAGTCAATTCCGCAGTACGGGTAAAATGGGCTCTTAAATAATGCTGAAGTTATTCTAAATTTATGTACGATCACAACCAACATGGGATATGTATTCATGGTAGGTTTAAAAGACAAAGCAAATAATAAAGAATTGCAGTTGAATTGACTGCTACAGGTGGATAGAACTACCACTAGATCAATGCATGTATATCTGTGATATTTATTTTGACATGGCATTGTCGGTATGAATCATACCTATGACGCAACATCCAATCCCATCTGTCCCATAGCAGCACACGTATCCTCCAGCAACATTGCAATTGGTGTTTGACAGACACTGCCGTTGATAGCTCAAATCGCATGTTCCAAACGATGGGCAAGAAACTGGAAAATACACTCTTGTTTAATGCTCGTACTGTACAAAAATATAGGCATGTTCAGGTGATATAAAGGTACGAAGAAGTTTCATTACAAGGCTACCAAAATCTGACACTGTGCTCTCCAATCATATTGTCACAGATTCTCATAGTTTAGCAATTTCGAACTACAATTCATATTTATGAATTGAATTTTATTTGAACAAATTTAAGCCAAAGAAAAGTAGATGTACATATAATTTGTAGAACACATCTAATTTTATAGCTGATTGCCAGTATATTTGGCAATATTTTATCAGTATATTTGGCAATTTTATAAATGCATATTGTATATTTATATGCATGCATATTGGCATTTTAGTTTTATTACTTGTGGCCCTTCGACACTGAAAATAAATGGTCAAATTTAATAAAACAATGAGACAGGTCTTGACAAAATATATTAAATGAAATGTTTAAAAAGCAAAATTTCTGTTGAAAATATTGTTATTACTATATGCTAAAAAGTTCAAACAGTATTTTTAATGAGTTAACTGGAAATGAACTCAATATCAATATATATGGAGTCCAGCTAGCCAACCATGCTATCGAATATAAAAAACAGTACCAATAGAAATTTACAAAATATGAAAATGTCAATTGTGGGGTAGAAAATGTCCTTCCTTAATGTAACTCAGGATTACTATAAGTCAAGATACTAGATCTACAGTACAGTTGGCTCGATTTATGTTGATTAAAAATATTATTTCTGTGTTCTAGCAAATATATTACTAGACACCTTCGTTACATCTTTCAGATGTACCATCACTTTAGAATAAATTTTGTGGGACATCATGAGTTTAAATATTAAAAAGGGATATGTAAGCTCAAAATAAAATATTATCTAACTAATATATAATATTATTACCGCTCTGTTTCATCTTTTTTATTCTGTGATTTCTATGTATTCCTTAACGCATCCATTATATGTTGATAATGTTTCATATGGTTGGAATAATTTCAGCAGAATGAAAAAATTGACCTAAATCATACCTGGTGGTGTTGTTATTGCAGTTGTAGTTGGAGATGTGGCTAAAATAATTATTATTATAAGAACAACATTAAGTAAATAATAACAATATCACATATTAAAAAGCTCTATACAAACAAGAAAGAGCATACGATTTGAGTGATGTCTATTACAGGCAGCACCTAAAAATATGTAAAAACCAAAGCGAGCAAATACACGACTAATAACGTGGAAACTCACAATTTGGCATGACTATACTAATAAAAGTAAATAAATAGTAATTTGTAAAATATGTGTAAGCGTCCGTTTCTGTGCCTGCGGGCAGTAACGTTTCTTACGCGCACGGCTCGTACCTTTGCCCTTTCCTTCCCTTTTCTTCCCCCAATCGACCGATCGGTGAAAGTCACGTGTCAGGCAATTATGCAAATTTTGCCTGCACCAGCGCCAGCCTGGACTGTATAAATACTCAAGTCAACTGAGAATTTAACCAGACATAAGACGAGTCTCTCCAGCGACTGGGTCGCTCCACCATTCCAGTCGCCAGTTTACATCGTAATATGCGGTAGTTTTTTATCGGAATAAGTTTTTACAAATAATTCGAGCAATTAATTTCTTTCTGCAATATAATTATTAGACAATATGACAGCTGCTGCTGATCAACGAAGTCAACATTCGAGTCCGCCAGTCTCGTTCCGAGGTCTGCCTGAAGACCTGTTTGTTTCCGGTATCCAGTCGCAGTCCAGTGTTCCAGTTCTGCATGGTCCGCGGTGACCATTGAGATGTTCCGGTCCAGTGATGAATTCGATGGCTGTCCTGAGGAAGTGAGCGGTGCCAGGGTGACTTCTGCCCTTGTCCACCGTGGGGTCGCGGATGGCACCATGATCACCATCAAGGACAATTCGTGTCGTGTCAACAGGTCGATGTAATATGTCATTTGAAATTTATATATTGCAAAGTAATTTTGATTTCTTAACCTCGTGTTAAATTTAAAATTAAAAACTTGGCCAAAAGGCTTGTTCGATTTTAAAATCGTGTTGCACCTTTTTGATTGGT
>JAQGBY010002629.1:0-22133 GCA_034698785.1 Mycogona germanica | reverse complement strand
CCGCGCCGGGAATCGAACCCGGGACCGCCGAACCGCAGTCCGTCATAAACCAACTGCGCCACGACGGGTCGTACCCGAAAAATGAACCAAACATTGCACAGCATCTCAGCGGCTTATCCAGTTAACCACTTGGACATTGAAGAAGTAGGGAGGACTTTGACAGTGTTCAGACCAACTTTAGTCTGGGACCCTCACCAACTATATCTTGTTGGCCCTCTAGAGGGTATCCAGAAACGTGCTGTCAGACACATCGTGACTACAGCCGTGACACATGTGTCACGCAGGCAGCCCTAAGGCTTCCCCTCCTTTCTACTCGAAGACGAGGACAGATGCTCTTCACCATCAGCCACCGTCTCACTACTCTTAACCACGCCAACTTCATCTCCCCAGCTAAACGACAGGGAAGTCACGCACTCAAACTAGAAACAATCTTAGCGAAGAGCATCTACGCTAAATTCTCTTTCTTCCCCAGAAGCGTTACAGAATGGAACTGCCTTCCCCAAGCCTTCGTTCAGGTCCCCTCCCTCTCCAGTTTCAAAACCCGCCTACAGGCTGTCCGCAATGGCCAGTTTGCCCAAATCTTCATTAGTATTCCCTTCCCCACACCTACCGAAATCGCCATAATGCCGCGGCGCGACGATCATCAAATCTAAATCTAAAACCACGTGCAATTTTCCCCTGAAAGCCGGTAGGACTAGGCCTAGAACAAACCTCCAAGTCCAGCTCCTCGTCAAGCACCTGGTTGCCGGGAATGTTTGGGACGTCGTTGTCCTGTTCATTGTTGATAGATTCGATCTCGGGCTCAAGAGAAGCATCAGCATCTAATTCTCTAATGGACATATCTGAAACGCTGCAATTTTTAACTGCAAAACTACACCCAGACGCCTCTTACAGCTTGATTAATTCAAGCCTCAAGGCAAGCAAAACTACTTGTGATGGGCGATAGTATATCCCATTCGATTGACGATACTATCGAATTGTATTAACTTTGATAACTATCGAGTTTTCTACAAAAAGTCGGAACTTTTGTATTCTATCAATTATCAAGATGTTAATAAATGTTGTTTAAGGAATTTCGCCGGTGATTAATCAATGATCTCCCAACTGGCGACTAACTAGTTCAAATCTCATCTTGTTCCAAAATGTCAGCAATCAATTTCAAGCAATGCAGCCTTTTTAGCTGCCACTCAAATTTTCAATTTTATGCTTAACAGAAACAAAGGTTTTAAAAGTATATATTTTGCTTAATAAAACTATTTATTTTACATTATTTAGATCTATGCGATGAGCACAGAAATGTCACATATTTGGCGCAATGTAGAAAATATTAAAACTTCAAATGAGTAACAATATCGTGAGTTATGAATTCAGTCTTTAAAAAATTGTCATATTCTTTCTATTCCATATCGGTTTGCTCTAAGATTCTTCTTTTCCATTCCTCGTACTCGTTCTCGTCAACGGTGTCGTCACTGCGGGAAACCTTTGGTTGCTTCGCTGGGGTGACTGAATGAAACAGACCACACACATACTTCATAAATCTCAGTTCCTAGTCCGATTATGTAAACTCGCCAGGAGGCGGCGCTATGTCCACGGTGAACCGCAAATGCCACTTACCATCCATATGTTCGTTAACCAAATCGATCAAAGATTTTGATCTCTTTTCTTTGCCCCTGGTCTGTCGGAATTCTACATGAAAAAATTGAAACAAAAACAGGTGGAACAAATCGCTAGTGTCGAACTTCTGACAAAATAATAGTAACATTCTGTGATCAATTAAAATACCAGTAAGAAACGGAAATCAAAATAATGCTAGCTAGTTTTGAGCAGTAGTGAAATGATTGTCTTTAGAGAGCATTACATAAGAAAATGTAATTCGTGCTACTCGTCGTAGCCCAGTCAGTATTGCGACTGACTGGCTCGGCGGTCCCGGGTTCCATTCCCGGCTCGGGCTCTCGATTATTCGATCCCGGATTATCAAATTCGTCGAATTATCAATTCGACATTTACATACCTAAAACCTTTTTGGCGTGCCTGTCCATGTCGTTGCACAGTTTATCGAATGTAGATTTTTTGGCCCTTCCAACTTCAATCAGCTTGCGCTTATCGATTTTGATTTTCATATTCCTGATGAACAAAATAAAATGTTCGACACTTTTAGGACATCGCTTTGACACTCAATTATATAAATTGTTATAATTTTAGAAGTGTAACCTCGACTTCAAAGCGATACATATTTATTCCCATGCAACAGATGAAACTTTTAAAATCATTTTGAAACTGGACTTTTTAAAAACGTTCTGAATGGATGGCATCCTGACATTTGAATCTCAATTAATCTGTAAACTGAAGTGCTACTCGTCGTAGCCCAGTTGGTATTGCAACCGACTTTCTCGGCGTTCCCGGGTTCGATTTCTGGTGCAAACTCTCATTTATTCAATTCCGGGGTACTGAAGTCCCCACCAAATATCTGTTGGCGAGGTGAAGGGCAAGCTGCATTGTGCAAAATTTGAGAAAAATATAATCTATAGTTTTACGCTAATCAGCCAAGACTTACCTACAGGAAGAACAAACTGCAGCCGCAGCAAACATGGGCTGGGTGAGATCAAAACCTTCGCACACACTGGCAGACAGCCTCTTTTGCATTTCCCTCTCGTAGCTTTAGAAAAAGGAAGAGAATGACATTCTGTTGATCAAAAAAGTCATAGAAGTTCCAACGTCGATAAAAACTCCCCGTTGTGCAATACGCCCAGAATAAAAGTTAAAATTTCCCCTTAAAATTAGTGCACTGTATTTGAGACCTGCGACATAAACAAGTCGCCACTCAAATTACCTGGTTAGCGTCTGCTGAGCTAAATCGACCACTGGCATGCAGCCAAATTGCAGTGCGATATCTTTGACAGAGACGTTGGTCTGTAGGTCTAGAATTCGCTCATATGTTTGAAATGCAATTTGGTATACTCTTTTCCGTACTCCCGAATGGCGAATTGCCAACTCCTGAAAAGAAAAACAGAAATTATTATTGCTTATTATATTGCAAAACCACCATCACTCCATCAGCTAATAAAAGCTAATAAGATTGAAAAATTCAATTTACAAACTACCCTTTTTGCAACTAAGTCATTCACTAAGTGTTCATTCGTTAATTTATGTTAATTTAAATAGCAACTTTGAATTACGGAAATTTGAAATTTGACAACATATTTTGAAGCGGTGCAATGTTTTTTGTCCTTTGGATAAACATATTCAAAAACGTTTTGTCGGAAAACGGTTGACAATTTAAAAAAATCAATGATAGTGATCAGGTCACAAATCTACTGTTGTCTTTAAGCGAATGCTGGTCATCATTGTATGCAGTCACTTACTTTGCTTACAGACGTATTTGCATAGGACGCAGCCAATTCTAAACAGATGACAGCTTGACAGGAGGCAGTCAAATGCAGAGCGGACGATCCCCCTGAACACGTTCGAATATCCGCTAGTCGAAGCAATTCCTGGGCTTTCCTGTTACAGACAATTGCAAAAACTATCACAACCATTTCCAATGTCTTCAAACTCTCAAGAATAATTTGAGGTTCCAAGCAAAGTCACATTTACGCTTTGTTTTACGATATATTTCCTCCCCTGAACAAAAATACTATTTTCTGTTTTTCTTTCTGTTCATAGACTATAATCAATCCCGAGATACCTTTTTGCAGGTCTGACTAAACTTTTCTTTCAATTTCAGCTTGGAGATGATTAAAAACAAAGATTTTGAAGCACTCTTAAAAAGAGTAATGTCAGAACAAATCACAATGATTTATTTTTGTGGGGTTTTGCTTACAACAGTGTTCCTAAGTGTTATATTATTAATAGCCAAACTTAATAGCCAAACTCAGTGAGATCCTTGGCTCAGCGACAATTTACGAAATTATTGCTGATCAAAGTCAGGAATAGCTCATCAACGGATAAAATATTTGATGAGACAGGCAAAATGTGCACAGATTGGCCAAAACGACTTAATTTGTAAATCGCAAGCCAAGGTAGAACAAAACCAGAAGACAGGTTAGATCGTGCAAAAACCTTATTGAGTTCAAAAGCCTTGGCCCTTTTAGTGGTTAAGCCTAAGGGCTGGGCCAACGTCCTGCTGGAGACAAATTACTTATGCACTTAAACTTACGAAATAATCCTTTGCGACTGGATGCCAAGAGCGGCGGCCAAATCCTCAATAATTCTGCTCTCCATTTTCCACTTCAACGCGATTTGATTGCAAAAATTAAAATCATTTACTCAAGCAAACTCAATAATCAACAAAAACTTAAGAAGAAAAACGCGGTTCGACCGTGGCGCCACTCTACGACAGCAGTGGACAACTTTTGGCGGGTATTTATGTTCCATTCACACAATATCGCAATATCCGTATCTTGCTAGAGTGCGTTGCTATATATGAAACCCACCTTTCCACCAATTCAGGAAAGATTGGTTAAATGAATAACGCGCATAAACAAAATCCGAATCGTGCAAGAGTGAACGTACGCCTGTGAGGCGCATGCGCCGTTGACAAGGTCACTGCAAAGCGCTTAGATATATGACAATAAAAAGCATAGTAACACACGCGCGTCACATGGTGGCGAATTTACTAATTGTGATGACGAACAATAGCCGCCTTGCCGGATACAACTAAACCAGCAAAGCGTTACTGCACGGCGTTAACATCCAAACATCATGTTTCTTTTCCAGTGTTTTGGGTCAAGACTTTCACTTATTTTGTTCGAGACTGTCGCCATGATATCTTATGGTAGACACGTTGGTAATTTGAGTGTCTGCGCCAAGGTCGGCGCAAGCTGAAGCGAGAAAGATACTCTAACGCGCCCATTAATAATACTGGCGGCCACTGTCACAGACCTTTTTCAGTTCCTAATTAAATGGAAAGATGGCTGCTTGAGACGCATCCTAGCGTCCGTCCCACACGTAGGACTTTCCAAACAAACCAGCAAAACTTTTGGGTAATTTTTATTGTTTGGCAAGCTTTCTCATTCTGTGGGTGACCTAACTTATCTGTTTCGGTGGTCAACAAAATAGGTAAGAGGTTTCAAATTCGTAACCGAGGCTGGAGAGTTTGTCGGAAAAAAATTCTCCTAACTTTCTTGCCCAAACGTGCCCCGAGGTGCTTTTGTTGAACTCTTCGGGGTACTCTATCCTGCAGTGTTGCATGCATAATCTTTATCACAGGGTTTTGGCGCTTTGGTGTTTACCGACAGAATAACGCGAGATGTTTTCAAATAGTTATTTCATGAGATTTAAGTCTATAACTGGCTGGGTGTAGTTGGCCAATAGGCCTAGTTGTACGGACCAATGACTTAATAGACTGCCAATTCAATATAACACCGACATTCGTGACCAGTGATCACCTTCAAATAGACATGGGGTTTACCCCCAAAGCAACATGTACGGCGGGCATACACCTTTCCAAATGAACTGTGTACATGCACTTCCGCTTGACTGTTCAAACTTCTATTAAATATACTCCCCGATTTTTGGCAGAGGTCATTGGACCAGTTTTTTTCATCCTTGAATTAAAATAAGATTTTAGATTAGAGGATGATGATGATGAACGCCGCGCCGTGGCAAATGGATAACCGTATTATATTTTATTTGCTAGGTGCAAGTTGATATTTTCCGCTTGAGCCTGGGGCTCTACCTGTTCCATCTGAAGGATCACGATACTCTAAGAGCTTCGCTGACTGAAACCTACACGTGTATGTTTAGCGCGCTGTGAGTTGAGCGAAATGGCGGCGGCCACTGATTCTGGTGGCGAAACTGGTTACGAAAGCAACGATAGTAGCAATCTAACTATGGAATCTCCGAAAATCGAAGCTGAAGTTTCCCCCGAACAGCAGGTACTGAGTAACTAATTTTTCTAAAATAAATGATGTGGGTGCTTTCTACATACGTATATTACTCTGTTACTCCTGATCCTCTTCTTATTTGCGTGTCAAACATTAAAGAAATAGATTGTTAGTATAAAAACATTACATAAGACAAACTGGAGTTATAAGTTTGCAATATCTGTGACTAAATTTCTATACAACAAAGCTCCAATTCTAATTCATTAGTGGTAGTTGGGCAATTTTGTATTCTGAATTCACCTTATTTACTATCCAGACTCGGATCAACCTCCCCCCACACCACCACCCTCACACATATTTCTAGAAATTTTCTTTTCGAAAAAGATCTGCTTCTATGCCTTTAAAGATTTTCGCATCTGCAATATAGGTTTCTCATCCGATCCCGTGCTTCGACTTCAGTTCCCTGTCTAAAGATGTGTTCGAGCCTCCATCGGGGTTTTCGTTCCTTAGCAGCGTTCTGCCGCTGAACAACCAAGGCTATCCAGTCTTTCCCCGAGATGAACTGCATTGTAAAATAAGAGCCACCACGTACTCTTCCTCGGTACGACGCTTGAAATATCTCGATGGACTAATACCCAAAGTGAAAGACTTCCTTGGTAAGCATGCATCCTCGTGGTCTCTAGGAGCTGATAACTTTTTATGATTTTTTTAGATGCATTTAGCTCGATGAGACTCGGGAAGAACTTTCATTCATATTTCATTCATCACCATCATTACTCGTTGTACCAAAATGCTCAACGTTACTTTTGATTGTAACCATTGAATCTGACTTCAATATTTAAACGAAAATACTGAAAAAAATAATTTATGTATCATCACACTTGAGTTTTTTCTCGCAACATGTTCGATTAATTGCCAGGTAGTTTAAAATATTTAAGGAAATTCCTGATTACTGAATGCACTGTAACGTCGTTTTTTCAGATGAAAGGAAAATGCGGTTAGCAGCCAACTACAACAATTATGACACTAGTAAGTTTGCCCTGTCGCCCATTGGACGAACCAGCCAGATTTCACGATGCACAGCTCCATTTTAATTTGATAAATTTAACTTTCCAGTCAAGGAGTTGTTGGACAAGGGAGTGAATCCCCGGGCGTTTGATAAGCGCCAGAGGACGGCTCTCCATTTCGCCTCCAGCAAGGGCTACTGCGATATTGGTAAGTTCCTTCGCACCTACTATTCGGCACCACTGGCCTTACTATTTCCTTCGTACGGTTGGAAGAACTAGAACGATTTTATTGAAATCTGTTAATATTTTGGTTAACATAAAGGAGACAATTTTGTCTACTCCATACGTCTACATTGGTTCCAAATGTTCTGAGAGATCTGTAAAAATTTATTTTGTATCGTCTGTAGTATTTTCTGTGTTGATGCAATTGTGTCTACTTTGAGGATTTAAATATTTAATGCATTAAAATTAAACTCATGAAAAATTAGTTACTGTGTTTTCCCGTATTCAGTCACATTGTTTTGCTAATGGTATTAATGCTCCCTTAACGACGCCTCTATTCGTCTAGTGAAATTGTTGCTGGACAGCGGTGCGGATGCCAACCAGAAGGACTCCGTGGGCAACACTCCATTACACCTTGCCGCCTGCACCAGTCATATGGGAGTTATAACTCTGCTGCTCAAACACGGTACAATTTTAAAATCATGATACAAAATACTGAAATGTTGATAATTAACAAAATACGGCCATGAGATATATACTTTGAAAGGTCTCCACAGTATAGAAATGTCTAACATTGATTATATTGTGTTATATTTTGTGCCTAAACTATTGTTATGATCATGTTGATTGAATTGTATATATAAATATTTGCTGCAGGTGCGAATCCAAGGTCGCTTGACAAAGGTGGCCGATCTCCGCTGCAACTGGCCCAATCGAAATTGCGGCTACTTCAAGTGGACAAATCTCGCTCGTCGCAAGACTTGAAGGACCAAGTTTTGCAGGTAATGCTACTCGCGTTCGATTATTCGACCCCTGTGATACATGGGCACAGCAACACAATTATTTTGTGATTTAGTTTATACAACTGCTATACGAAGTCTGTTTGATTGTTTCTAATTAAAAAACCATTTGGTGAGTTTCCAGGTTATCCACATGTTACACACTTACTTGCAAAAGGCCGGAATGGAGGCTGAAGCGGAATTGATCTCTGAATTTTCCGCAAGATTAAACCTGTCACAGAGTAAAGAAGAGGTGAGAGAACCGTTAATAAATAATTTCGGGGCACTTGTCCCGTGATCCAAAAATTTTCCGGCATTGTGTTTTCCTTTATTTGTCCTGTTAATCGTGCGCAGGAAACGTTTCAGATAGCAGCTTATTGAAGTCTTGTCAGAGGCATCTGTTTTAATCTACCTTCATTTCTGTGTACAGGCTGACGGTAACGTGCGGGATCTCCTTTCTCAGTTGTCCAACTTGAGCCTGAAGCGGGACACTTGATTCTAGTGCTGTTTTTAACCTGGAGAAACTTGTGAACAATTGAAATGTATGGATCTTTCTGGCGGCCGTCAGTTAAGTAGCAAACATTTTATTTATTTTATGTACAGACTTGTTATAGAAAGCCCCCCACATGCAATTAAATTTAAATCGTGCGAAATGTTAGGCACCTGATGCGTGTTATTCTCGCTGTGCCAAAAAGGGGAGAAAAGAGATTTATTCGAAGCAAGAACCAGAACACTTTCGAAAGGTCCGCGCAATTGGCGGCTGACTCATAAGCGGCGACCGAATAGTTTTTTCGACGATTACCCAATGTACGTGTGAAGTGCTAGTCGCCACGATCTACATCAGTTTTGGTTCGCATTGTAATTGTCTTTTTGTAAACATTTCTGGTATAACTTCTCGGCAGCCGACAAGTATGTACTCTTTGTAGCTAAAACTTTATGCAATATTTATTTTCTATGCAGAAGTTATTTAGACGCCGAACAAATGTTCACACAAATTATTTATTTGCTAGTGACTCCATTAAATAAGTATCTTTATTTCACCCGATTAGGCAATTTTAACCTTTACCGATTATGTGTTTCGTTAAGTTTGCTAGTCCGCTGTGATTATAAGAAAATAGAAATTGGATCTTTAAAGAACTATCATCGTTTAACAAGCACATGAGATTTAATGAGATTTTTCCACTAATATAGCCTCGCGTTTAATTTATCAAGTATTGATGTTAATCTGCATATATACTGTATAACCTCTTGCTCCTTGTTGCCCCATTTTCTGCGGGATTCTGAGCTGCAATTTTAGCTCACAGGCAAATTTGATTGGTCTGTGAATTGAGCTGGCGATGTCCTGTGCCTTATCTCACTAGTTCATGTGATTTTTTTACTCTTATTTCATTTCTGCTGCAAGTATTTTTGTTCTGCATTTTTCTTTAGCGATAATTGAATAATCATTTAAAACATTAAATGTGTGAACGGTTTCGCAGAGATGCACTTCCAGCATCACTGCCGTCAATTATACACCGTATGTCTAAAATAATTGTGCAATTTTGTTTACTCAAAATCCGTTTTAGTACTACTCTAAATCTGTCTAGAAATTCACTAGACTTCGGTCAGCTGTGGTCTTTTACTCAAAGTTTGTGCACAATTTTGTTTTTGGTTCACGATTCCCAATTTTGTGCCAAATGTGCAGTGATACATACAGAACTGTAGTATTCATATTCAGCTACTGATATCAACATGTACTTTAAAAACATAATAGTAACATTAGAACAAGTTTAGGGGATATGTTTGTCGGTTTTCTGGATATTCATATTGCACGGTGCAGTCGAAGTTGATCCCGTTTGCGATTCAAAGATTGAGTTCGAACCAATCTGGTGACGTAGCAAAATTATATACAGATGGTTTTAAATGCCTATTTCAAAAGGCACCTGTAATTTTATTGGTTATTCTGACACACGCCCCTGATGGAGATTGGCACGTAATCAATAAAATCGTAGAACCCTTTGAAATAGATAGTAACGACTACTAAAATAATCCCAGTATCGTACAGTATGTTTAACGAGTATGTAACATATTTGTGCTACCTATCTGTGAAATGTTTTGTACAATATATATTTGTAAAAAAAAAAAGAAGTTCATTTGCAAACGAGGGTTGAAATTAAAAGGTAACACAATTTTATTTTTTTCCAAATGGCAATTCTTAATTTTTATTGAACATTGTTTTTTGTTCCAATCAACTGTAATCAACCGCACTACAGGCGTTCTGTGCCCCAAGGGGCAAAGGGAACGGGGCACGTCTAGAACCACAGGATTGAAATTTTCGAGAGCCCACGCCGGGAATCGAACCCGGGACTGTCGAGCCATAGTCGGTCAAACTGTTAATATGTTGATACAATGATTATGATTCTTTATCTATTCAATTAACATATACGTGTCTTGCTTTCGAGTGGTTCAAAAATCCGTGTGCATGGAAATTAGAACGTTTTTAATAAATGGAACTGAGGATCATGGGATCCTCTGAATCTTTATCAAAGTATTTTTATCATATGTTAATATATTTAAATTTTGTTCCCAGGGTGCTGGACGTGCCCCTCGCATAGTGCCTAAGCACCATGAGGGATACAGTAGCGCCTGTAGTGCGGTTGACTACAGTTGATTGATAAAAATAAAATAGTAATTATTGTGACATGTATTCGTTTTATAACAGGCACTTTAAACCTCCATTTCATCTGTTGCAAATAAGCACTATTTTCCAAACGTCTCTGATAAATGTTGACATCTCACCTCGACTTTTTATCTGAGTCTGAGCTTTATACCATTCCCTAAAAAAATTATATTAGGTATTCACCCATAATTTAAATGAAAAAAATGAATGTTAATGTTGTAATGATGTTAGACCTGGTGGCCACCATATTTAGCGTTTCATTCCTCTAAAAGGTTTGGGTGTGAGAAATCCGTTGTGATTGTTGGCGTTGCTGCACACAGAGGACGATCGCGATTGGCTGCGGCTGGGTTGCGCCGAACCGAGTGGCGGCAGTTGGAGCAGACGCTCGCCGGCCCGGTGTCCCGCCACCACGCGAGACATGGAGTGGTGACTACGCACGCTGCCCATAGACGAACGGCGTGAAGCCCGTCCGTCTGGAATAGAGCTGACCATGAAGCTGAGGTTGAGCGCCAACAAGTCGGCGTCGCTGTGGTAGACGACGCCGCGCGTGCGCATGCGATCCGACATGGGCAGGTTAGACTCGATTCGAACCTTGTGTGAAAAATGGTGGAGCAATGAACGTTATAATTTGATTTACGTGTCAATTAAAGAGAGTCGGTCTTGGAGAAGATGGGGTTGCCAATATGGAAGTTCTCACGAGAAAGCAATTGCCAAGCCAGAAAATGGGACGTAAAATTTAATTGGTGATACGGCTTCAATATCGGTACTTTCTAAAAATAGGTTAGGTTGGAGTCCAATTTTGTAAATTTTCGATTGCATAAAATAATAAGAATATGAAACTTGCAAAATCAAATCTGTAAATGGTCGATGAATGCCGATTGAATCCCTGTTGAATGAATGCAATATTGCTGTTAAAGGTAACCTGAAACCCCCTCAAAATGTGATTATTTGTTGTTGGGACAAATGTATCGCACCTCTTCCGGGTCGTGCAGCTTCAGCGCCTGGAATGAGAGGCCCTGACCGACCGCCTCCTTCATCTCTCGGCAGTCCAAGTGGCCGTCAAAGTGGCGTAGCTTGGTGAAGATGTAGGTGCCGAACTCTGCCAGTGCGTCCGCCTCGTTGGGCTCCCGCGACGGATTCGCTTCGCACAGCGTCGGCATTTTGGAGTGACCGGACGACGTCAACGCCTGCATGGCCAGATTGGGCAACTGCTGTTGCTGCTGATTGATGGTGTCCATCGAGTCGGACATGGACTTGGCGCCAATTGAGAATTTGGCGATGGAACCGCGTTGCCCATCGGCTGCGGTTGTGGTGAACAACAGCACGCCCTCCGGAATCTCGATTGGTAGTTGGTCCTCCTATTTATAGAAGACCAGGAGATGAGATAGCCAATTAAGATGTGTCAGATTCCAATACTCGTACATTTGTTTTCAAGAAGGATTTGTTCTATTTTTTATTATTGCTATGGCCATATATTACCTCATCTTCTACCAATTTCAACTCTGTGACATAATCTCGACAAGCAACCAAAATTGATTTCTTCTCGCTGGTGTCGATGTGCAGGGCGGTGCAATCGTTGTCTGGTTCCACTGCCGGACTGCTCACGATCGGAAATTTGATGTGGATTATCTGTAGGCAAGTGTGCTCGCAGATATCCCACAATCTCAAAACCTGCATTCGTCGGGAATATAAATCACTAGTGATGAACGGTCTTTAATTATATTATTTTATTGTGGAACAGTCCTCCGTACCATATCTCTTGAGTAGCTGACGACGAGATGTCGTTCGCTCATAATTTTGACGTCGATCACGGTGACCTGATGACCCTTTAAGATTGCTGTCGCCTGAGCTGGCACGTAGGGATTCCAGAATCGAACAAACGAATCTCTGCTTCCCGTCACCAGTAGATTCAGCGTTGGGTGAAAGTCGAAGCATTGTATTCCCTGAAAAAAAAATATCGGAAGCTGGGTTTATTATTTTAATTTATATATAATTATATGTTAACTTGTCCACAAATGTCCATCGCTGTCCAGCTTAACTGAAATCGACATCAAATCTTTTTTTCTTAACAATCAACTGTAGTCAACCGCACTACATTCATTCTGTACCCCGGGATCGAAATTTTGTTTTTTGTTTAAAAATAATGTAACCGAATAAACGTCGTATATCAGTTCAAATACCTTCCGATGAAAAACATTTATCAGAGTCGTGGTATCTCGTTTATTATTTCCCATTCTACTTACCTTGGTTAACTTGAAGACGTAACTTTTCAAATTGTCGTGTATATCGCGAATGACCAGAGGCGTTTCGAGATCTTCGCTGCATGAGATTATGCACGCGTTCTTTGGGTTGTACTGAATGGACACTACGGCTTCCTGGTGTACTTTGTCCAGCATTCGGTACGTTACGTACTCCCGGTGATATTCTAAATCCTTTTTCAGTCAAATAAAATAATTTCTAAACAGATGTTAGAGAACTCGCATTGTTATCCCATGTACACAAATGTTGTGAAAGGTCAATGAACTCTATTCTTTTCTATCGGGATTCTATCGAAAACGTTCGTGTGGCCCAGTAAGTAGACGATCGAAATCGGAATTTCTTTAAATTTATTTTTCGGTGATTATGACTGAGTGTAGCGTGGTCAGCCATCGAGATTCTTACAAGTATCATTCCTTTCGTCGTTTCATTCCTGTACCTTTCGGATCTTGCCGCTAAACTATCTAGCTTTGTGTTTTATTGTCAACGAACTAGCATATTGTTTGAAATTTTATTTTGTTGAAGGAGTTTTTAATTTATAAATTACTTATTGAAGCCGCAAATTGCCAAAAGGATTATGTCTATTATGCGCCAGAAATCTTATATTGCATATAGAAATAATATAAACACAGTTCTACAAATCACGATAATTCCTCGCGTTTCAAGGGTTATATTAGAAAATTTTCATCATTTATTGACAAGTTAATTCAATACGCATCGTGTTGCTAAAATATTTGATTTTTTTCCATACCATGAAGTATACGCGGGGGAACACGTCAACCCCATCTTTTCTGAACAGCAACGTCTGGGGTTGAAGGAAGTGGAAGTAGTGCACGTTACCGATGTCATCTCCGTAGAATAGCATAGAGCCGTTTTCTTCATTCTGACAAAAAAATGTAATCCTTCAATTACGTCATTGTTCTTCTACGTCCGTGATTACGTAACAACCGTACAGGAAGTTGCGACAAACAACCTTAACGAAAATTAGAAATGTAAAATTCTCGGAAAATCATTACGAATCCAGGAAATTAATTATTAAAAAAAATTAATATAAGACTTAAACATATTGTCTCAAAATTTACACCTGTAATTTTGAGGATATTTCATGTTAAGCAACCGATTTATTTTTCCATCAGAGGACGTGTATTTGGGAACCAAAAAAATTAAGAAAAAAAGCTTCCCAATTAGATAAGCACTAACCTCTTCATCACACCAGTAGGCAAAGCAGGTGACAATATTTGGAAGACCTAGAACATTGATTTCAGAAATACATTTAACTAATACAGGTGTGATCTGTGAATGTGTTAATTGGCATATGAAATGTATAATAGAAATATTTAAGCTTAAAATCTTGTATAAAATAATTTATTTGAATTCAGTTCCATTTGCACAAATTTGGCTGCAACACTCAAGTTCTATTCTTTGTTTCTCCGCCGTAGAATGCGTTGATTTCACTTATCCATTAGGGATCATGGTTCCACTTACCAAACATTCGAAATTCCTCAAAATGATTAGCAGCCGAGATATCGAAGAAATGTATTGTGCGGTTGGTGGTTCCGATTACCAGTTTTTTAGAGTCTGGCATGTGTAGTGCGTCGGTCACCCATGCCTGGCAAACACGTTTTCCGTCTACAGTTACATAATTTGTAAAGAATATTAAAATCTAAGCAAACTGTGAGAACGATTTGACAATAGACATATTTCGCCCTCCAAAGAGTGCAAAACTTAATACTTGTAGTTAATGCGCAATGCGTTTAAAATAAGTTTTAATTTATAAAAATTAAGTTTACTTTTTGTGAAATCCCTCTGGATATCGTCAACATCTACAACGTATGTTTTTTGTAATCGAAGGCTGCTGTCCAATATGCCAACCACTCCCAGCTGTGAACATATTTAAGTGAATTAGTTGCAGTGTACAAGTTTGTCTGAATATTTATTAATCATATGGAACCAGATCTGAAATATCGTTTTTTCGGCCGTGAAAATAAGTTTGCGATTTCTCTTTTTTGCTATTACAGAGAGGTAGCATCAGGTAGGAGTAATTGATTTTTTTACATTAAGCTGTCAACCTTCTAGAAACAATAAATTCTTCAGACATCACATTTTAATAATAGATCTTTCTGCTACATTTGAATGACAAATATAAATGATCTCGTACCTTACTGATAAATACGTAGACAAAGCTTGATTCTGCCACACTCACAATTCTTGCTGTTAAAGCCCGCTAATAAGAATAGTACATTTTTATTCGCTTTTCACTTCGAGAATTCATTTAAGTATATATGTTGTTTTTATTTACCCTGTTATGAGTCAAAAGTTTGAAATTGTATCCTAAATCTAGACACGTGGATGAAGTAAATTTTTTCTCTTGAGAATTCTTCAAGTTTTCAATTAGATAATCCAGAAAAGCATTCCAGGTGATCAGGTCTACTTTTTCTTTAGATTTTTCTGTAATCTATCAAAATAAAAAATATATATTCTTTGAATGCATAATTAAAATGTTGGAAATCTGATAACATGAATTATTAATGCAATTATTAAGTTAGGGAACGTAATAGTTTTTCTTCAATGTCGGACGAATAATTATCAATTGCAATTTTTTTAAAGACACTGCACGCTGTCATACGCATGGTTTTTTTGTAAAACACGAGTTTACATTAGTTTTCCAAATTCGTTTAACTCCTTAAATTTCCAAGAGAACTATATATCTATACGCATATTACGTACTTTTAAGAACATGACATGTGCTTCTTTTTCGTAAGTTCCGGTCTCCATTATTTCTTTTATCGAACGTTTGAATTCTTCTAACGACAGGTCGTCGTAATTGTGCTTATCCACTGTCCTTAAAAACTTGTTTCGTAAATCTTCCAGCTTCTCAGCTGTTAGGTTATATTCCAATGACATGATGAATACTTGTTCAAAAGGACGCGCTCTAAAAAAATATATGTTTAAAATTTTTAGTGCAACCAATAATACCACAAATAAATAATTCAAGTGACTCGTCGTTGCCCAGTTGGTTTAGCGACTGACTGTGGCTCGACGGTCCCGGGTTCGATTCCCGGCGCGGGCTCTCGAAAATTTCGAACCCAGGGTATTGGTCGTTCCCCTCGCATAGTACCTGAGCACCATGAGGGGACGTAACGCCTGTAGAAAAGTGCAATCAGTATATTTGCTTTCCCTCATTAGAAAATTTTTCATTAAACATTTGATAAATTTGTTTCCAAGAAATGTCTGCAAATGAAACGAATTCGTTTTTTCAAATTAAATTTACTGTACATGTATTAGCATCCTTTCTTTTCTTTACAGACATTGCAACATAATACGACTTTTTTTGTGTGTCTCACACAAATAAGAGATTTCTGTGGGCTATCGATACTTCATTTTTTAGAGCCTTAAAAAAAGAAAACATGTTACTTTTTGTCAGCTTCCTTGTAACAAGCGCTGATTTAGGGCTTTGGAGATGCTGTGATACAAGATGTCTTGGGGAATAGAGATACGCCGAAGTGAAATGAAACATGTGGTCATCAAAAACAGCTCAACCATGTGAGATACCCGTTCCTCCACTCTGTACATGCACGGCGTGATGAGTCCAGTCATAAATGTTAGCATTTTTGTTTCCATGACGACCAAAGCACAATGAGTCATCACTAATTTTAGCACCTCCACCTGCAGGTGAACTGCATATTTGCCTTTTATCTATTGTGCTTTGAAAAAGACCAGGTTTACACGTAACACTTATGTGTCTTTTCTATCCCCCTTTCTTTTTAAATATACAAGTCCAGACATAAGTAGCAATTTTTGGTGTCTGAACAATACTTTTCCATGAAAAGTGAAAATAATTAAAAGCGAATCATTCACTGGAACAATGTATATTTTGACTCGGTTTTCTCGTTCTCTGAGTTCAGGAGTCTACACTGTGAGCATGCGTGTAATTTCCAACAAATATGAGCCATTCTGTTACAGATAAAAGCGCGTATAAATGGCGGCAGTTTATAAAAGTATAAGTAGTTTGGGTGACTGGAAAACTTAGCGAGATGAAAATTCAGTGACTAATTTCGGAAGTTGCTTAATGAAAAATATAGGAAATGGACTTTTCCTTTCCTGAAAATTTGTTTGACGTTTAGTCCAATCATTATTTTAATGTCGCGGTTGACATGGCTATCAACTATGGTGATGAATCATCGCTCTCAATGAATGCAACAGAGCTCTATGGGTGAAGTGCGGGCCTTGCGAGGGCGTCGACAATAAAGTAGTTCCAAGTTCGAAAATGACAGATCAATTGCAAACGTTTTTTTATAGTTAATCAAGAAAACAAGAGCGAGTCAAAATGCAATCATTCGCATTTTGGCATGCAAATTTATTCTCATAAAGCAACAAAAATTGGGTGTGCATTCCAAGACTCTGGCGGATGGATATAAATAATCCACACTTACTTTCAAGTTTCAATGATAATCGAAAATGGCTGCGTTTTTCCAGTAAATCCATAATGCATTGGTCAATGCTGATGGCTATGGAATTCTAAGAGACCCATAACATTAAGAAGGTTAACGCACCCACACTGAAATAGACATCGAAAGCTACAAATTAACAATACACTACTTTTCATTCAAAATACGATATTAATCGAGATTTGGGGTGCGTTCATATATTCTTTCACTACACCCAATCATTATGCAGTGGTTACATCACCTTTGCTGCGAATTTAAACTATGAACTTAACGCCATCAATGCCGACTGAGTTTGAATCGCTGATGTAAACGGGGAAGCAAGTTGTCAGTTTTGTTTTGAGTGACGTGCCCCGCTGTTTTGATGTGTGTGGGCGATCGGGGGATGCGCGTCGGTTTTAGCCGTGTGTGTAGGCCTATGCGTCGACTTTGGATTAGTTTGTCGAGGAACATTTCCCGAACAACAGCGATCCAGCCCATTTAGGATAGAGACAAACTCTGAGCCAAAATCACGGTATGTTTTCCAACGAGTCGTTGTACTTTTGCGAGCGCTAGACACGAAAAAGTCGAGATTAGGCCTAGCTTGCGTGGCCGGGGACTACCAATGCTAGCCACACCTCATTTCTGTATTATCGGCGCACCTAGCGGCGGTGGCACAAAACACCGTTCCCTTATAGTAAACGTGAACTCCCGCAAGGTGCGCTTTGAAAGCGAGAGCCGAAAAAGGGGTAATTACAGCAAGTATCGGCGAAAGAGGTTGTTGCCGCTACGGCCTTCCGCTGTAGTGGGCGGCCCCCGATGCTCGGTTTATACGTGACAATGCGATCCGGATGCAGGTGGGGTGCTACCATCGTTCGACAGGTTCATCATAATTTCAAATCTTGATAGTACAACCCGAATTATCCGACGCACTCATCACGCAACTAAATAAGTGTTCGGGGTGTGCACGGGTTATAGAAATTCTCTAAATATCTTTATTGTCATTTTTGGATTTTTAGATAAATTGTGGAGTGTCCGAGTGAATTACCATGCTGAAGTTTATTCGCGGCAAGGGCTACCAGCCCAGCGCCGAAAGAGTTAAACTGCAGAAGGAACTCTTTGCTTTCAACAAGGTAAGATTTCATAAACAACTTGTGAGAACTGGATTGGGGGGGGGGGATGAGAGAGAGGTCACTTCGAACTTGAGTTGTCGTCATGCAGGTGTGGCTACCCAGTGCTAGTGCTTCCCCAAGTATTTTGCCCCTATTTTGTAAATTTTGTAGATTTATTTAATAGTCGAAGGCCCGGCAATGACATCCCGCAGGCAAGGATTAAATCCAGGGTCTAAAAAAATTAAAAATGGTGAAAAACCTGATTTGACAGTTGAACGTTCTGGACGTCTGGAATGTTGATGTTCAATTTTGCACATAACCCTTATAAGCCCTAAACAATCCATTTTTCAATGTTGGCTTTCATTTTTCTGGATCAGAGATTCGGAGAATTTAGGCTTTGTAACATAGAGCCGGTGGAATATTTTATATTTTTACCTTTGTTACCCGAGGCCTAAGCTTGTTCTGGAAAATATTATTTTCAAACAGATTTGTTTTAGTAAAGATTGGTTAACATGTCACTATCGGGAATGGTAACATAATAATCCTTACCAGTTGTGTAGATCGTTAATTGAATTTGGGCTATGTGTTCAGAACTGGTAGCATGCGAAACAAAGATCGATAAAAAAAATTCAATTGTAGCCGTAAACCAAAATTATACTTACGATGTTAAACAAATTGTTGTAAATGCAGGCAATTATGCTTATAATAGTCAAGATGACATCATTGCGGTACAAAGTAACAGCAATAATATAGCATGATTAATTGCTCTTTAAACTAAGGTTCATCCAATTAAAATCTGATATCCGTCATTACCCAGGCAATCTAGGGGATCAGCAAATAATAATAAATGGAGAATGTGAATAAACAGTCAAGGTTCATTTTAATACATAAAAACAATTCTGTTGACAGTCTGCAACTGGCAGTTGATTAGAACAACTAATTAATTGAAATCCATTGACCAGACGCCTTGTAAGACTCGTCGTAGCCCAGTTGATTTAGCGACTGACTGTGGCTCGGCGGTCCCGGGTTCAATTCCCGGTGCGGGCTCCCGAAAATTCCGATCCCGGGGTACTGGTCGTGCCCCTTGCATAGTGCCTAAGCACCATGAGGGTTACGTAACGCCTGTAGTGCGGTTGGCTACAGTTGATTGGATACAAAAACAAATTCAGTTCACAGTCACATGCCAAGCCTTATTTGTACTGTAAGCTTTTGGGCAAAGATAACTGGGACATCATAATTTATATTTGGCATTGCACCATGTACCGTATGGCGGCAGCGAAATATATATTAATTATTTGTGGGTGTTTAATGTTTCTATTAAGTACACAGCCCACGCGCTGCTCTGTTGGGCAGAGTCGAATATTTCAAAAGGGTTGCAGTGAACCGGGCATATAGTCATGGTAGTTCAGTGTAATTTTTTTTAACGGCGGTGATTTATGCCGACCTGCCATTACGTTTCAGTTGGCACGTAGCAGATGGGGTACCTGTGCGCGGCAAGAGGAGGTTGTCTGACTACTCTATATTGACTATTTTGTCAATTCTAACCTTTTGACCTTTCGGCCTTGTGAACTTGAGCAATTTTTTAGAATCATTTATATGCGTTAATGTGCCTCATTTATTATGTGTGGCGCATCGAATGAAAGCGAAAAATTGAATTTCTGTTAAGCATTCCACAATAATTTTTTATGGTGTTTCATTCTCCAAATGCAATGAATATTTGTTGAATTGAAATTGTCTGTTCAACTGGACTTGCCTTGGACTGCTGTCCATCTTGTTCCCTTTAAAAAAAAGTAATTGGCTGGCTACTGTACAATGTACCGCATGAGCTCATCAAACGTGAGTTACTGCATGTACAGTGTACAAGCGAGGAGATAAGTGCGCAACAGATTCGGTCATCGGATGACGTGAACGAATAGCAATTGGCAAGTCTCCACTGGACGAAGTTGTGGGCGGGCTGTTCCTGGTTGAAATGAGACTGGGGAAAACTAATTGGCAATTAGTGGCCAACTATTATGAATAGCGATTGTATGTTTTAATCGAATATGTTATCGTATTTGTAACTCAAGTAGGGAGACTATTAAATGTATGTAGGCGCGATAATTTTTTTGTAGACGGAAGCTCTGGTCTGTGAACTCTTTAATATTGGCAGCTTGCAACTGTCGATTATGCTTGTAACCGGGACATTTTTCTAGCTGTGGACATTTTGTTTCTTTTCAATTCAATTCGCATAAGTGCGGGTGAAAAATACTTAATTTTCATTGCTTATTCTACATAAAATCGACTAAAAGAACAATAAATAAAATAGTGCCGAAGCACGCAGAATCGGATGTCGAGTTAATGACCATTTTGCCGAAAAAGCAAAACGTTGAAAGCTAGATAGATATAGCAGTGAAATCCGAAAGTTACACTAATGGTGGATATTTGAAAATATTTTCAACTTTCGGATTACACTGCTATATCTATCTAGCTTTCAACGTTTTGCTTTTTCGGTAAAATGGTCATTAAAAGAACAATTTTTCGTGAGAATTAAATTTTAAATTTATTTCTTGTGTTGAACAGTACAACTTTTCTCTCGACTATTAATATTTCCAGTTTCAGTAATATAGTAAAATTAGCTATCTTAATCGAATACATGACTTCGTGATTTCATGACTTGTTTATTTCAAAAATATGTATTTAAAATCCGATACGATAAGAATTTAAAATATAATCGCAAATGAAAAGCAAAACAGCACTAGATGCGAAAGAAGAGCGAAATTGAATTCTGGAAAACTCCACTCCTCCAGAAACAGTAAATCCAAAAACCTAAAAAACAGAAAATTATAGTGATTAAATGTCGTAGAAATTATAATTTTAAGTCGTTTATATTTATTAAGTTTATTTGTTTTTTCTGCAGACTACTCAACATGGATTTCCTCACCACCCCAGCGCATTGGCCTGGGACCCAGACTTGGGTCTCATGGCCATTGGTACGCGCACCGGAATGATCAAAGTGTATCCTTGTAATTGTCATTACTGCCCCTATTATTGCTATTACTAATGACCCGCCTGCCAGAAAATTGGATAGACGCTTTTTGGCACATTTTGGTGTCTCCCGCCCTAAAAGTATATGCACATTCATTTCGATATATGCTGTCCAATCATTCGAAACATGAGGTAACGCACACAATGGCCGCATGGCAAATAACGTACGGTAAACAATTGACAGGTGGTCTGCCCCCCTCATTCTACGCGCATTTGTATTTTGCTGCTACGGCAAGCTGCGGACCAATTGCCTAATGGGCTTGGCCGCGTGTGGAACACATGCGGTAAAATGGTTGTTGGTTTGGCGCACATGGTCTGTTCTGAACTGACTCGAAAGCAAGTGCCGGTATTGAATATCTAATCTGCTCTACCATTGGAATTGCTCTACTCATTAGGTAAATGTGAACCGACTTTGTCGGTCCAGATTTATCAGTTTAACCAAAATGCGTCAAACGTTTGAATTTTTTTCTAAAAATTAACGTTCTTGCTTAATAATCGAGCATCATTGTTTCTTGTAAAAGTCTTTTATTCAAATGATTTTTGATATCTAAGAAAACTTCAGAGCGCTGACATGTCCAAATTCTAAAATGAATCTAGCAAAATGAAAGGCGGACAAAAGCTGGCTAAGCACCATGAGGGGTACTGAAAACCTGTGGTGCAGCGACTACAGTGACTCGCAAAAAAAAAAAGATTCGTGAGCAATTTAACAATAACATTTGAAATCTTAACCTGAATATTGGATGCATAATTTTTTTTTTTTTAGTTTTAATCAACTGTAGCCAACCGCACTACAGGCCTTACGTCCCCCTCATGGTGCTTAGGCAC